>VSMD01027182.1:0-27306 GCA_008750895.1 Mirza zaza | reverse complement strand
GGAGAGGGGAGGATAGAGAGAAGTGGGTTAAAGGGTATAAACATACAGTAAGACAGAAGGAATAAATTCAGTGTTTGATAAGAGAATAGGGTGACTATGCTTAACAAAAATGTACTGTATTTGGGTGATGGATACTCTAAAATATCCTGACTTAGTCACTATGTACTACATACATGTGATAAAATTTCATATGTACCCTATAAAATTTTATAAATAATAAGCAAACAAAATTGTAGAAAATGCTTTCTTTTCAAGTGTCCATAGAAAATAAGACTATTGACAGTACATTAAGCCAGAAAGGAAACCACAATCAAATACAAGTCAACAAATACTAAAAAAAAAAAAACCTTTAAAAAAGTCTCAAGTCAAAGGGAAAATGCAAACTGAAGTTACAGAAACAAGTGTATTAAAAGCAATATATACATGTATGTTAGAACCTATAAAATATAACTAAAGCAAGTCATACAGTCATACATACATGTTTTTGTTTTTTTTTTTTATTTTTTTTTATTTTTTTTTCTTTTATTTCATCATATTATGGAAGTACAAATATTGTTAGGGTTACAAATATTGCCCCTGCCCCCTCCCTCCCCCNATGTCCAATCCCCTGGTGGTGTACATCACACACGTTATGGAAGCACACACCCCTTTCCTCCTCCCCACCCCTGCCTGCCCACCACCTGTTAAAATTTTTTTTTTTTTTTTAACATTTTGGTTTCATTGTATATCTTTGCCTCTCCCTAAGAAGGGTTAGAGGTATGCCCTCCCCCTCCAAAATGCTCATCTCATCCCTAAGGTTGGGTGCCCCCCCACACACCGAATCTCTGGTGAGCATTGCCACCATTTGAAAACCAAAGTTTAAATCAGTCAGTACCAATTTGATGGCGAGTAGATGTGGAGCCCATTTTCCATGTCTTGATGTGGTATATGCTTACCATGGAATATTACTCAATCCTAAGAAATGACAGTGAGCTAGCACCATTTATGCTATCCTGGATTAAGCTTAAGCCCGTTATCCAAAGTGAGGCGACACAAGACATACATACATGTTTTAAAGAAAAAAAATGAAAATAAACGCATTAAGCATTTGGCTCAAAAAGTCAGAAAATGAAAAATACAAGCATATAAAAAAAGACAAATTAAAAAATTAACAAGGATAATTTCATAAATTGGTGACAGGAAAAAATAGAATGAATAAATGAGCTGGGTCTCTGAAAATAATCAACAAAATAGATTTGTCTTAGCTGATATATTCATAGGAAAAAAGGAAAGAACAAAATAAGAAAAGATAAGTATGAATAATATAGGAACAGAAACTTTTAAAATTATAAGACTACTTCAGACAACTCTATGTAATTAAATATAAAGCCTATATGAAACTAATAGTTTTCTAGGAAAATATTTCATTTTCTAGGGAAATATTTTATTTAGTGAAACACCCTAGAATAGTACAACTTTCCATATCACAGAAAAAATTGACAAATAGCTAACTCTAACAAAGCACCAGGTCAGGAAGTCTCACCCATTAATTTTAATAGGCAATTAAAAATAAATAATCCTAATGCCATTTAATTGGGTTCAGAACTCAGAGAAAGAAGTAAAACATCCTAATTGTTTTATAAAATATTAATAAATATTGATACTAAAAACCAAGAAATATTTCATTTAGATTAACCTCCCTTAATATTAACATTAAAAAATCTTAATATATCATCAAATCAAACCCAAGATCAACTTAAAAGATAATAACTCACTGCAGTTTATTCTAAAAATATATGGATGAATTTAGTATCAGGACACTTATTAATATAGTTCATCATATTAATTCATATTAATAGAACTAAGGAGAAAAGTATCATGATAACCTCTCCATAGATGTAAAAAAAAAGCATTGGAAAAAGTCAATAGATACTTTCTTAACAGGATAAATATACATATCACTCTTTCACTACAATTATTTAACATTCTACCAGAAATATTTGCCAATGCTTTTAAGAAGAAAATGAATTTTACTCAAAAAGTAAAAGTATCATTCTTTGTAGATGATATGATTGATTATGTCCCAGAAGGTTGGGGAAGGAGAAAGAATTACTATAGATAATGGATTACAAAGCTTATTTAAAGAACTAAACAAGAAGATATAAAAGAAAAGAAGATATAATTGAAGAGGAGATTTCATTACAATAACATCAAAAAATTAATTCCTGTAAGTATACTTAAGAAATATTCAAATCCTGTATTTAAAATAAATAGTTAAAATTCTCATGATGGCAAAATCAAACAACTAGAAGTAAAATTTACTATCTATTTAAGACTCAAGATCTTAATCCATTGAAATTTAATGTGAACACAATGAAAATGCCAAAAGGTTTTTTTTTTTAACCTCTGCAACTAAATAATTCAATTCAAAGTTCATATGGACCATTTATAAAGCAAGGATTGGCACCCAGTGAATATTACTACCATGTGAACACCTAAGTGTTGATCAATTATTTCCAATTTGATGGCAAGTACATGTGGTGCTTGTTTTAGAAAATAAAATTACATTTACATCACTATTAAATTACATCACTATTAAATTTTCTGATTTTGACCATTGTACTGTGCTTATGTAAGAGACTGTCTTTCCTCTTAGGAAATAACACACTGCAGCATCTAGGGGTAAACAGGTACAATGTCTCCGATTTACCATCAGATGGTTCAGAAAAAGGTATGGATACATAAAGATATGAGTGGAGTGTATATACAGCCTAACCTCATTATTCATCAATCCCATATTTTTGAATTTGCCTACTCACTGCAATTTACTTGCAACCTAAAATGAAAACTCTCAGTGCTGCAGCAATCATTCCTGGATGTAGGCAGAGCAAGCAAAAATTTAAGTTGCCTGACTTGCCTATTTCCAGCTGAGGTCAAACAAGGGCATGCTCTGCCTTCTTGCTTTAGCTGTCTTACTGTAAGCAAGGTGCCCTTTTTGCAATCTGTTTAGTGCCATGTTTTTCACATTTTTGTGTTTTTTGTTGGTGATTTTATTGTTTAAAATGGCCCCCAGTTACAGTGAAGAAGTGTTGTCTAGTGTTGGCAAACTGAAGTAGGCTGTGGTACGTCTTAAGGAAAAAAACGTATGCATTAAATAAACTTAACTTTGGGCACGAGATATTAATATAATGCCATTGGTCATAAGTCCAGGGGCTAAGGAACCATCATTATATATTAAATAAGGAGGCTTAGAACAGAAACACACACAAAACGTTATGTATCAATTAGTTGTTTAAAGAAAAGATTCTGACCAGAGACTCCCAAGAACCTAAAGCTGTATTTCCTCTACAAGCAATGGTTCCGTATTCACTTATTCAGTGTTCACATCCACTTTACAGAACACAACTGCTGTTGATAACAAGAATCAACTGTATAACACACGTACATGCACACAGAGACATGTTACAGATGGAACAAAGAAAAGGATTGCTGCTGAATCTGGGCAAATGGTATTCAGGAATTTCTTTCACTATTCTTGCAACTTTTCTTCAAATTTGAAAAGTTATCAAAATTAATATTTACCAAAATAGATCATAAATAATAAATTATTACAAGATAAATTTGCTTACAAGAGTCCCACTTTGGTTGCTCTTTCCCTAGAGATCTGAAACCTTATGCGAATCCAGTTATCTCCCTGCTATTTTGTGGTCAGGTAGAGAGAAAGAGAGAGAGAAACCAGTTTTTAGTAAAAGCCAGGCACCAGAAGAAATAGCCTGATGATGCAGTAAAGACAAAGTAACCAAAAGACACAAAACAGCAACAATGATTTTTTTTTTAGGTGGTTACTGGGGCTCAGGGAATATGTAGTAGCAGTAAGCAGGAGCGTAGAATATATTTCTGTTGGAGGCTTGCTAGAGAAAAAGTTAGGAGATAGAAGGAGAGTTAGGCACCTAAAGATATAGTCTCAGGAAAAAAGCCTAGGTCCTTGGGTAATGACAACAGCCGGTCTGGGGTTCGTTTTACAGTAAAACGAAATAAAAGTAGCTTTGCCCTGCTGAAGGAAACAGGCTTAGATTGGTGATGTCCTATTATGCAGAAAGAGGCTCTCAGAGTTCATTTCTCTTATCATTCCTGGGTGGCAACCATTAAAGTACTGATTGCAAATAGGCTTCGGATTTTACTATTAATTAAAATATGTTTCTTATATTATGGAGCCATTAGCTTCTGACATAAGATTCTACCACTCATTTCTAATATTAATGGATCTGGGCTTTTAGACACTTTTAGATATAATTTTAACATTAAGGCTCATATTTTTCAGTATGAAATATCTATCCTTAAAAAGACTTATTTTTAAAGTCACACACACACTCAAATTTATGTAATTTCTATGATTTCAATCTCTGACTTTTAAGAATGAAAATTCTGCTATTGTTTTCAAATGTTTTTATTTTTTTCGCTTTAATTATATTAATAGATATGACTCAGATAATTTCACACATAGTGATTTTCGTATCCAATTCTTATAGAAAAAATGATAAAGTAAAATAATAAAGCAAGCTATTCGACTTATCTATTTAGATGAAAATATGATGATTGTTGAGATCATAGTCTTAATATTGTTATTGAATGAAATACTTGGGACTTTGGGCTTGGTTAAATTCAGCAAATATTTATGAATACTTAATATGTGCTGGGTAGTTCCTGACTTCAAGGATCTTACACAACATGCACACTTTACACACACAATCACACACACTATTATGATTAATGATATCATAGCTGGCAGAGTTTGCAGTAGAGATTGGGGAAAAGCTAGTACTTATTGATTACCTATAATGTGTTTACCACTGTGCTAGTTCATTTTGACTTTACAAAAACCTGATGATGTTATATTTTACAGATATATTTTGAAGCTCACAGAAGTGAATTAACTTGCTCATGGTTACACAGTAGGTGACAGAGCTCAGATTCAAACCCCTATCTACTTCCAATACCTGTTGATACATTTGTTTTAAGTTTTTTAAAAAAAATGGTTTGACATAAAAGTACAGATGAAGGGGTTATTAATTCTACTTAGGTGACTTACAGAGGACTTTCAAAAAGAACTTGCAAAGGGGCTTGTCTTTAAGTAAAAGTATTATGATTTCACTGGTCAATGAATGAGGACACCATTTCAGTAGAAAAAACAGCCTGTGCAAAGGTACTGCTATGAGCAGGTGCAGCAGCATCACAGGTTCGGAGACCAGTGAGCAGTGTTTGGCGGTGGGCACGTGAGACATAGTGTTGTGGGATAGGAATTGGTAGCAATAATAATAATAGTGGAACATGCATCTGTACTAGCGTGGATGAGATCGTTTCTGCTGGGAATCTGGGCAGCATCTTCTCAGCTTTAAGGGGCCACCAGTACTTTAAAAAAATGAGGAAGCTGATGATTATTTGCCAGCTCTACATTTTCATGGATAGTTGAGCAGAATGAGGATCGGTGAGGCAACAGTCCAGGCAAGTAACAATCAGGCTCCTGGTATCATCAGTGACTCTGGAGACAGTAGATATGTGTTCCTGAGGCTGGATCAACTTGTCAGTGTGGGTTGTGTGGATTCAAAGTGGATCCTGAGGTTTCTGGCTCTAGTGATATCATTCATTAAAGTGGGAAGCACAATATGGAAAACAGACTTGTGGAGCAAAAGAACACACTGAAATGACTAATTTACAACCAATTATTATATTAAGACATTATCTCTACCTGATGTTAATGGTAAAAAGAGAGGATAATTGGGCACAAGAGAAAGAAAAGAAAATTATGCTTTTACAGGCTGTGATATGGGTAAACTCTTGGGAATATTTGAAAACTCTGTAATGAAATGTTTTATACCTAAAGGTGAAAAAAAGTATCTTTCAGCAACACAATTATTTAGCCAAAATTGTTTTCGTTTTTGTTTGTTTGCTTTCCCCACTACATGCTGGTAGATCTGCCAGCAATTAATTAATGTGTTTTTTTGAAGTTGCAGTCTTTATGAACTGCAAGAAAACATAAGGAAATATGTTGAGCCAACACATTAATGTGCCCTTAGATTTCAAACTCTTATTGTTTAAGGTGCTTGAAGTTGTCACACTGGGGTGTTTAAAGTTTTGAAGATGCTCCCAAGACCATGTCTTCTGACCCTGAGTCGATAGTCAATCTTCTGAGGCTCGCTCTTACCAGGGAGAGTGTAGGTGACATGGGAACAGAGGTCTCAGTGGGGCCAATAAACCAGAGAGGCTCTGCCATTTACCAGCTATGTGACCCTGGGCTTGCTGCAGTGATTTCTCTATGTCTCAATTCCTTCATCTTTAAGTATATTTTAATAGTATCTATCTCTGAAGGTTATTATAAAAATTAAATTATTTAATATATAGATAGCCTTTAGAATAGTGTCTGTTATATAAAGTAATCAGTCATTCTTAACTATTACTTTCATCATATACATAGACAATACATTAAACAGTCTGTGGTAACTACATCTAGGGTAAAGAAACAGAAGAATTTGGAGTGAATATAACAAGAGTAAAGTTGAGATGATATCGAGTCAATAATAATAATACCATCTTATATTTATATAGCATTTGCCATTTATCATGCACTGTTTAAATTGTTTTACATATATTAATATGTTAAATCATTTGCCTTTATTATTCTATGATATATATTGTTATTACAGTCACCATCTTAAAAATGGAGAAATTGAGAAAGAGGGAAGTTAAATAACTTGGCCAATGTCACATAGCTAATAAAGGACAGAGCTGGGATTAACCCAGGTCTGCAGATAAATTCTGTGTCCATAACCATTTCATAAATTTGTTTCTCATGGTGGTTGCTGAATAAATGTTAGCTATTATTTTATTAGTCAACTTATAAATATTGACCCCTATCCTCTTAGAAAAATCCAGCTCAGGAGAATAATAGTGAGAAGTTGAAGCAGAGGATAGCCACACATTCCACACCTTTCAACAGCATCACGAGCTTTGCAAGGGCTTCAATCCAAGTCTTCTTCCTCAACAGCATCACTGAAATCAGAACAATTAGATTCATTCAATTCATTCATCCAGCTGAGTTTAGCACTGACTTTGAGGATGTGTTCACATGCAAATCAATCATGAGAATCCTTCTAACTCTGTTTCTTCAATAACTCTCCTGAACCCTCAGTTAAAACTATATAGAAAGAAGATGTGGCTGAAGAGAAAAATGCAAGGAATATACAGATCCAGGCAACAGGGTGGGTTGGATGGGGTATATCAATGAAAAAGAAACGACACTTTTATGAACCCAACAAAAAGTCTAAACATTGTTTAGGTAGTACATGAAATGAAAAGTACTATTTAGTTTGGATAAGGAGATGGTATAGTGCAAGGGTTGGCAAACCATGGCCCAAACTGTGGCTTATTTCTGTATAGCCCAAGGAGATAAGAATGATCTTTGCTTTTATGAATGGTTAAGAAAAACAATGAATAATATAAAAATATATCTCACAACATAGGAAAATTATATAAAAGTGAAATTTCTGTTTCCATAAATAACATTTATTGGAATACAGACGTGTCCATTAGTTTACATGCTGTGTATATCTACGTTTTCACTACAACAGCACAGATTAGTGGCCCCAACAGAGACCATATGGCTTACAAAGCCTAAAATATGTCCCGTCTGGCCATTTACTGAAAAAGTTTGTTGACCCCTGGTATAGTACAATGAAAAATAACTTGGATTCTATCCAAAAAAAATTTATAATGAGTGAGATGTGCACCATCTGGGGGATGGTCACGCTGGAAACTCAGACTTGTGGGGGGAGGGGAAGAAAGGGCACTTTTTGAAACCTTAAAATTTGTACCCCCATAATATGCCGAAATAAAAAAAAAAATTTTAGTTGTTACAACTTAGGGGAAAAAATGATACATTTCTCTTGCCTCAGTTTCTTCAGCCATAAAATGTATTGGTCACAGTGGTTCTCAAACCAGCTCCTCAGGGACTCTGAGGCTGCTAAGAGCAGATAGATGAGGGGCAGAAGAAAGAAGTGAGCAGGAAAGATCTATAATTTTCTTACAATCTGCCTTCTTCACCCAGAACCATGACTCTGGTGTCTGATTTGAAAAAAATTTTGAAGAATAGAATGCTATAACAAAAATGAAAACAAGATTGGAACACCACTGGAAGGCCCTTTATGATTCTGGTCTAGTTCTCCCCACCAGCTTTTCTATCTTGTCCTCGTTCCTATGCTGTGTGCTGCTCTATGGGTTTTCACTCGTCATTATCAGTCCTAAGATCAAAGAAGACAGGTTCACTTTTTCCATCATAAAGTCTGTTTTTATATGTTCATGATTAGAAATTCTTAAGCCTGTTCATTCAAAGCATTGGGTCTATAAACCAATGGTAGAACCTTGTTCCTTGAAAATACCAAGACTAGCCCTTGTCTAGGTCACCCTGGGCTTTAAAATTTCTAAATGTATCAGCAAGAAATAGGGGATAATTTCTTGGGTAGAGTGACAGAGGGAAAAAAACCTTGAATTAGCCTCTGCATTTCAATTCCTTTATGTAAGAAAAAAAAGTGTACTGATTGAGCTATATAGGAAATGAAAGATTCCATCAGCAATATTGGTTGGGGGAGAGGAAGGAATGCATGGTCTTGAACAACCATTTAAGGTTTTTTTTTTTTTAAAAAAAAAACAACATTTCATTGACCTTCTGATAGAACCATCAGGTTGTTTGCTTCAATGCTATAATGATAGCTTTATACAGATTCCATTTGTTTCTGAAGGGTATTAAAGAATGAAGCATAATTCATCCTTTGGCTGTTTGTAGAGAAATATCCTCTTACTGGATGATAAAAGATTTTAAGATATATTTTTTCCCTGTTAGTGATTTTGCATTTAGGGACTCTATCCATGTTATTTTTCAGTCAGATTTTCACTTAGAGTTGGAAAAAATGCAACTTTATGGTTCAAAGAGAAACACTTAACATGGCTTATAAAAAATGTATAGAATTTCTCCAACATCAAATAACTCTTAGAATGCTGCAGCTTGGTAGGCTAAGTGTAAATGAAATGGACGCTCACTCAAAACATACCTGAATTTAAAAGTTAAAAGAGAAGAAGACTCTAGGCAAAATGCATCATGATCTTGCAAAACCCAACTCACTGAGAAAGTTATTAGAAGCATTTTGTTAAACATATCACAGCTAGGACTTCTGTTCTCTTGGAATTTTTCAGTGGGGGGAAAAAAGAGTCTAACTGTGATGATAACAGGCAATATTCTTCATGCCATGGTTTCAAATAGAAATAGCCTGATATCCTTCCTTTCTGATGTGCCCGTGTGCTCCTGCTCTTAGCTGTTCAACACTAGCCATGGCAGAAGCAGCTGCATTGCACTGGGATGTGAAGTTATTCTTAAGCATATTTGGTGGAAGAGTTAAGTTTATTCATTGTTATCACAAAAGTAATTGCAATGACAGCGTGCCACTGAATAGACCTGATCTCCTTTGGACAAAGTAAGAATTCTTTGTTTTTCTCATTGTAAATATATATTCTACAATGGTATTTATGATGAACTATTTTTATTAAAATTTTTATCAAAGATTTAGAGTTTTAAGAGAGATTAAAATATATTTTCAATTTCACCTCCTCTCTTACCCCATTTTCCATCCTTTATCTCTGAAATTTGAGTAGGGTATTCCCATCTCACAGGGCTATCTGGAAAAGTCTCTTTTAAGCATTCCTCAGAGGGCGCCATTACAGTTGTTAGAATTCTTGCATCATTTAAAAGCAAACAGAAGTCAGTTGTGCAGATTTTAACAAATGGTTATGAAACTACATCATGATAATTCCAACAAGAGGCAGCGTTCAGTGGTTCATTGAGGATGCGAGTTCGGAGTTGACCTGAAGTTCAATATAGAAATTATAACAATGGATTTAGCCCCTTGAATGAAAATTTTCCTTATCTACTAAGCAAGAAACACTACAGAGAAGTGACCTGATTCCTCTCAGAGAGTTAGGAAAGGGTTTTGTTTTTCCTTAGTGAGACTTTCCTATTTAATATCATGCTCAAAGAGAACAAGTAGGAAGAAGCCAAGATAGAGAGAAATGCACCTTTCTCCTGACCCAGTCTCAATTTCCTGGTTTTCTTTTCTTACCTATGATAATTATTTCTGCCCTGGTCTTCTGGATAGTGAAGTGTTTAACCTGCTTTCATTTTGTGTTACATTTTTCTCTTGACACCTTTATTTAAATGCATGTAAATATATGTAAAGTGACTGTCCCAATGCTGGGTGCAATGACCCTGTGCCTGACCCTCCCACCCTACAACAGCCTTGAGCTAGAAGCATTATTAGTACCACTTCAGAGGAAACAGAGGTCCTGCAAGGTTAAGCCACTCAGGAAGGTGGCCCACATCTGATAAATTTATGTGTTTGAATTTTGAGAATTATTTGAACAGTTAATATGAGAGTATTGTCACATTATGTATCACTTGAATGATCACGTTAAAATAAAGAATTGCTTCAGTTTCAGGGTCTGTGCCCATATTCCAATATTCCCCTTATACAGGTCATTCTTTTAGTAGTAGCCAGATTTTTTTCTAAATAATGTAAATATCCTCCCACAAAAAACATATCTATATCTATATCTATATCTCCTCCAATGTTTTCCCACTACCATTCAAAGACAATCCAAACTCCTCACCTTGCCTGCACACTGCATATGACCTAGCCCAGGATACTTCTCCAGCCTGCTTTGTTTCTTCTCCACCCTCTGCCGGCCACACGACCCTATTCAGTGAGCACCAGCAGGGCAGATTCCTGGTCTGGATTTTTTTTCTACCATACCTATAATAGTGTCTCAAAAAACAGAGCAGGCACTCAAAACCCAAATGCTGCTAAATGAATGGGTGCTTATGTTGGCACTAGATAATACTATTCTAAGTGTTAAGAGCTCAGGAAAAGAGAAAAGAAAAACAATAACAAAAGCCTGACCAGATCTAATAAATAAATGATGCAATATATCAAGGAAAGGTCAAATCACAGCAGACTGAAGAATGTTTCTCAGGAGTTCAGATAGAAAGGTGTGGAAAATGTGTCCTCCCACATCCCCATGGTGATATGACATGCTGAAGAAAGATTCTGCTAATGTAAACTTTGGTTTAATTTCCTCAAACTAGCACATTATTCATTATTAACTTAAAGTTGTTAATTTGAATTTGTATACTTTTATTTGAATTCAATTTGGATTCTAATTTTATTAAAGTACAATTTTATATTTTATGTACATTTATGCTTATATAATTTATTATATAATATATACATTTATTTATATAATTTTATACCATATATAAATATCAATTGTGATATATTTATAAAAAGTCACATAAGCCTGAGCTTCCACCCAGTTTCTTACAACATAAACTAGCATTATTGCACTAATAACTTAGAAAGATCCACACATCGTTCAAGTCCGAGAAACATTTTTTACTTCATGCTGTCTCTCAACTCATGTCCCTAAGATATCCTTTGAATTCAATTAGTTTTCAATTAAATATTAAATATGAATTGTGGTTAAAGCATACAGCATATCAATTGTTTGACAGGGAGGATATTTTTGTGTCTTAAAGTGTTAAATGTGTCATCCTATAAGAACTTTATGATAAACATTCCAGGAGAGAGAAAGTTGACACAATGGATTAAACCACTGATTCCCGAAGTGTGGTACGAGGACTAGCAGCATCAGCACCTCCTGGGAACCTGTTAGAGATACACATTCTCAGGTTCCACCCCAGACCCGCGGCACCAGGAACACAGGGGGGCCAAGCAGGCTGTAGCAAGAAGCCCCCATGCCCAGGACAATCTGATGCCCCTCACCTGGAGATCACTGGAGTAGATAATGACTCATCATATTAAGACTCTAGCCATACAATAGAAAAGGAGCTTTGCCCCCAAAAAACTTATTTTACACTTTTTTTTTAATTTTAATTTGTAAAATTGTGTTGCCTTTTAATATGAATCATACCTTTCTGATTGTTTTTTCTGTTTTCTTTTCTTTAGGTCTCTAAGGTCAATACCAGTCAAAATACCTTTGGGATAACCAGGCTGTGTTTACAAGGTTCTAAATCAAGCAATAAACTTGATTATCTAGTTCAATTAGACACATAAAGGAAAAATGAAGCCACTCATTCCACCTGACTGCCTCTGCCCAAACTCCGAGGAGAGAGTACACTTCACGCACAATTCCAAACTATCTTCAAAGTGAAGTCAGGGAAGTGTTCCAGAAGCTATGGTGTGGCTTGGGAATCTACTTTTGTGTCTCATGCTCTGGCCACCACACTGCCCTCATTTTTACTGATTATACCCCCTTGAAACTCCGAATTCTGTGATTCTCATACCATAGCCATCTTTAAAGCAAGGAAGCTTCCAAAGCTAATGAGTTGCCCTGAACTTACAAATTCATTTGTCTTGCATTAGTCCGTGGGATAAATGTAAATGCGGTTTCCCCCAAGAGAGAGTAGAAAGAGGCCAATTATTTCTCTTAAAAATACCATTTAAAATAATAAATTGTTTCCCCACAAACAAATTTCCTCATTGGCTCCTGAGAGTGTCTCTGTAGAATTTAAAACAACCACAGTTTCTTCTCTAGAGAAAGATGCCACGTGACCCAGCAAGCACACTAGGAAAACAAAGTAACAGGCCGTTCATCTCTGAGGCTGGGTCCTTCAGCAGCAGGGGGCTTGGCACTATCGAGGGATGCTCCTCACACCAGGTCTCCCCACAAAATTATCAGCTGGGAGAGAAAAGTGGCTCCTGTTGTGCCCAGAGTCACAACACAGCTAGGGACCTGAAGCAGCCCCTCCAAGGAGGCTGCATTTGTTTGGAAGTCATTGCAGAAAGGAAGAAGGAGATGTGAAGAAAGGAAAAATTAGATCCGAAAGAAAATACATCCTCTCTTTGAAAGACACACTCATATTATGAGACACGTGACCCTTTCCTTTGTGACTTAACTGCAAAATAGGTCTTTTGTCCTCTAATTCTAAAGAGAAATTATATATACAAATATTAGAAAGCTAGTCCTCTAACTAAGCTTTTCTGAGCTGGCAGCAGTTGGAAGAATCAGTGTTTACTTATTTATTGAAACTGTGGTTAATGTGTTTATCTGTGCTAGGATCATACCTTCCTTTCTCCATCTTGAGGACAAGTTACCCAAGAACCATAAATTTACTTCACTATTCATGAATTCAAAACCTCTTATAAGTTCAAAAGGTTTTCTTTGAGCCAAAATCTATAAGAGGTTCAATAATGGTAGAAAAACCTATATTCTTTTCTAAGGAAAAAAAAGTTATAATAAACAAGATAATTGCTGGCTGTGTTTGCAGTAGATAAGATATGGTTCAAGGCTAACATATGAGAAATAAAAACAAAATAGCCAACTATATCTTAAAGGTTCAAAATGTTCAACACACATTTTCAAGGAAAAAAATATCTGAAATTTCTGCCTTTTTATGGTTTATATGTAAACTCAGGAAAGAATGTTTTCTAAAAGTCCTAAAATCTGAAAACCAGTTTTTGGTAGTTATTTTAAAGTGGCCAGCTCAAAGCCATCCTCCAAAGTAGGCTGAAAATATACCCTAATAAAAGCAGCATTACTCACAGGATGGAAAGAGCATAGGTTTGCAGACTAGACAGTTGTGAATTCATATCCAAACTCTAATGATATCTTTGTTGTGTTTGGGGAAGCAATAGTATCTCTCAAGCTCTATCTGATTAATGCAACTGATGCTTATTTAGAAATATAAAACATGCTCACTTTGTGCCATTTCCAGATTTGGGGACAAAAGAAAGGAACAGCCAGGAGGCCAATGTGGGTGGACATGAATGAGAGAGAGGGGTGAGGTCAGGGAGGTATCACAGAGGAAGACCATGTCACACCCATAGGTAGGCCGCAGTAACCTTCGGCTCTGTGCTGGGTGAGAGCGGAGCCCTTGGAGGAGTTCCATCAGGGAAGGGACATGTTCTATTTTATGTTTCAGCAAGACCACTCTGCCTGCTCTGCAGAAGGGCAGGGAAACCAATTAGGCAGCTGCTGCAACCACAAAGGTGAGTGATAGCTTTGGCATGAGTTAGGGAAGTGACTGTGGGCTGGTGAGAAGTGGTTACTAGATATACTTGAAGAACGAACCAGTAGCATTTGTCAATGGATTCAATAACGAGAGTGAGAGAAAAACAGAAGGCAAAAATAAAACTTCAAGATTTTTGGCTTAAGTGGAAAAATAAAGTAGTCATTAACTGAGACTGCGGAAAGAACAGGTTAGGGTCAGGAGATAGTAAAATGTCAAGAGCGGTTTAGACAGATTGAATTTCAGATGCCTGTTCTATATCCAAGTGGACATGATACCTAAAGAAATGAGCTTTCCGTGAGTAAAGACAAAATGTCCAAGGACTAAATCTAGTGGTACTCCATCATCAGAGATCAGGAAGATAAGGAGAAAAATTTTAAAAGGATGGAAAAGGAACAGCTGGAGTATGAGAAAAACCAGGAGACCGATTTCTTGGAAGCCAAGTAAAGAAAGTGTTCCAAGAAGAGAGTAATGATGTGCTGTGTTAAACGGTTCTGAGAGGCCAGGTCAGATGGAGACTCAGAGTCAGCCATCGGATTTAGGAAAATGAAGATCACTCAATAATGATTTTCAAGGGTAAACTCTTGATGAGAGTGGTGTAGGTGAGGTGGTAGAATGATGGCCTCATTGGAATGTTCTCAAGAGAGAAGTAGAAGAGAAAGATCAGAGTTAGTGAGTGTAGAAATCTCATTCAAAAAGTTTTTCCATAAAAGGAAGAAGTGAAATGAGTTAAGTAGTGGGAGAGGAAAGTGGAATCAAGAGAAGATTTTAGTTTTTTTAAGATTGGAGAAATCACAGCGTGTTGCAGGCTGATGGAAATTACTCAATAAAGAGAGGAAAATTAATGATGTAGGAAAAAGAAGTGAGAATGGATGAAGGGGTGTCTTTGAGCAGACAAGGGAGGATGATATTTAGTGCAAAAGAGGAAATTCAAGCCTTAGCTGGGAACATGACCAGTTGCTCTCATCAGAATGGGAGGGAAAGTAGACAGTAAAGATAGAGGGAAAGACAGAAAGATATGCCACAGCCATGTAGCAGAGTTAGTAAACAAAGTCGGGAAATAGCACGACTGCCAGGAAACATTCAGTGCCCACTGAGGTTAGTTGGTTAGGAACACGGTGTGTAATTTTCTTCGGCAATCTTTAGCTGCTCATGCGTGGGGGCAGAATAGAGGAAGAGGAGGTAGTTGGCCAAACAGGCACATGAAGAAAGCAGGGCAAGGGAGATGAGAGCATATGCACGAAAGTGATCATAATAATTGAACATAGGATTTCAACTGGGTAAAGAAGAAAGTGAAGACAGGGTTGGGTGAGGGATTGTGAAACAGGCATAGGATTGATAGATTGAAGATGGGAGCAGGTGCATTAAAGAGGGGTCATATACAAATATGAGGATCAAACCTGGACCTTTATAGGGAGAACACACAGTCTGAGAACATCAGTGGGAATCAAAGAAGACAGCTGCCTCACCTTCAGATACAGCGGATGTGTGATATTTGGGAGAGAAAAGAGCTACCCCTTAAAAGGGCTTCATGGTAAAGCATCAAGGAAGAGCCAAGTTTCCATTAAAACAAGAAGGCAAGGGCAGCAACCACAGCAGAGGTTGAGGATAGCGGGGCTTTTCGGAAGGCAATAGGGAAAGGTGGTCAGAGGTGGAGAATGATGGGAGATGGAGTCAGGAAAGGTGGTGTGCAGAGTCGTGTGGGTACTAGATACTGGGAACAACCTCAGGGGGCTGAAAGTCACAGGATGAACTAGCTATAATGAGATTAGTTCACATAGTGCCCAGATAAGTACCGGTGTAGGAGAACATGGGAGGGTGAAGAACATTAGCAGGGGAAGGACAAATTATGGGGCCTGATTCCAGAGGGTGGTTTTACCACAAATGAACATTGGATATGCCAATTACAAACTCATTCTAGTTACTCTCTGCCTTGAAAGCAGTAAAATACCACTTACTAAAGCTTATTCTTAAAATTAAATTTGCCTGAACCATGGGAACTATCATTCTTTCAAACTAACTTTGCCTCCAGTTAATTTAGACATACCTCTTTTATAAAAAGGATATACCATTTACTATATAATCTTTTGCCCCTAACTTTTGCATTTGTAAATTTATTCTTTTCATACAAATGCTAACCTTATCTACTTGATTATTAGCAATTTCTTAAAGTGAGGCACAGGCGGCGTTCAGGCAAGGGTTCACGCCACTTTTGCCAAAAGGATGTTGTTTCCTTCGGTGTCTTCACACCTCATGTTTGATGCTCCTTTCTTAATCCCTGCCTCCCTGGCATCCTCTGTGCACATATTGCCTGCCTAGGGCTGCGTATTTCTGTGGTTCCCTAAGCCTCAAAGTCAGCCTTCTCTTCTATCTGCTCCATTTCCCAAACTCTTCCTCCTCAACGAAGGGATCTCAGTTAGGCAATCGGAGAAAATAAATCACTATAGAGTAATTTGCTCTAAGCTATGATCAAGTCAAAAGTGAAAATGGGTACATTCATGAAAGAGAGGAAGAGAGCTTGTTGACTCTAATATACTTCTACTAAATAAAAACTAAATATGTCTCTTAAATGGTGAGGCTGCGAGAAAAGAGCCTCATCTACACTGAGCTAGAATCATTTCTATTTTCATTATCGGCTCCCATCACGACACACATACTCCCAAGTCAGGAGTTATGATATATCATCTTTCTGTTTCTAAAATTCTGTTTCCTCGCTAGAACAACCGTCTGCTGTTAGCTTTTCTTTTTCACAGCTGCTTTTTATTAGTGGGAAGAACACCCTCCCTCTCCTTTTTTAAGAAAGTGCCATCAAACATTTGGCCGTATTAATCTCCCATCTGTAAAACACACTTTACTTGGATTATCAGCAGGATATGTGTCCTCTTTGAATTTGTTTTTAGGGAATGGGAATTTATTCAAGTAAATTAATTTGCAAACAGATACAGTGATTGCTGGATGAATGGATTTTCTCTTGGCACTTTGAGGTGTAGCTCTGCGGGTATCTGGGCTATTGGCACTTGCTGAAGTCCTTAGATTGTCTGCCAGACCCACTCCCATAATGCTGTAAGAAAATATATGTGACAATTTTATAGCTCAGAACACAGCTCAGCCATCTAGCTTCCAGCTCTACTAGTTAAGTATTTAAATGGATTCTATAAACTCATCTTCTTTGGAGACTTTCATAGATGTGGCCATTCAGTTGCCTTTCTTTTTTGACTTGTTAATATGATACTTTTTCACCATTTCCATTCCTTGCTTTAAATATCCTAAGGGTTCTATCTCATGAAAACAAACCCTCTGGAGGTTTAGCAATACACAACAATCCACTTAGAGTTGGCCAATTCTGGAAATTCTTCAAATTAGAGAAATTCAGAAAATATTCTCCTATTATGTCCTGTGGCTCTGAATGTAATGAAACAAAGTGTTATTATAATAGATGGGCTTCCTAAAGGCTCGGGAGGTGTTTAAATGAATGGTAAAGTAGGGCCTTGATCTGTCAGTCAAAAAAAACGAACAAAGAAATATAACATTTAGTGACAGTGATTTACTCTGTTCGTTAGTAATTGTATCCTTAGTGCTTCATCTAGAAACAAAACTCAAGCAAAGAGACTGGAGGTAATATTAACAAACGCATATTCATCAATCCGTGTAGAGAACTTTAATAGAAAATGAGGTGTCCCAGAAAGACTTCCACTATGAAGATATAAATATTCTATTTCAACAAACTTTCTATGCAAACAACAATATTATTGATTTTTTGAGCATTATTGTCCCAGGATACTCAGATACAGGATAACATTGATCATGGCTAGTCCAAATACAGATGCAACAATAAAGACTCAGCAAAAACAGTCCTCAGTGTACATAATACAAGCTGAAAATAAGGAACATGGGGTCTATTAATGAAACTGATTTTAAGCATCACTCTTACACGTTTGGGCTTGGGCACTTACCTGCTCTGGGTCTCAGTCTCACCATCTGTAAAAGGTTAAAAACAAACCTGATAGTTTAATTTTATGGTTTATAGCACCTCTATAATACTTGCTTTTTATGTTATCATCTTGTGAGCTGTTTCCTTGAAGCCCTTAAATTAAAACTTAAATTTGATAACTAATCCACCAATTGCCTTATTTTCCTAAAGTAAACGTTCATGAGTCTCAATCAAACATCAAAGTTCTATGGAAGATATATTTTACCAAAAGAATGTCCTTTCGGCGGGTCTCTCATAGCTGGGGAAGAGGACAGCTTTGTGCGAAGACACAAAAGAGTTCCTGGCATGGAAGAAAGAAGGCAGACACTCCTGAGTGATCAGAGCTAGGGGAAAGAACACCAGAGCCAAGTTGAGTGCAGAAAGGCTTACTCACAGCAGAAGGCACATTTGCTTCCCCCATTAGCTTAAAAAAACCTGTTAGAGATTTTCCAGGCAGGGGGGAAAAGAATTGTAAGGAAAGGAAATGGTTTTTCCTGGTTTTCCATCTGCCGAACTCCTGCTTAGGGGGAAAAAAAGTCATTTGAAGGAAAATGTTAGGTTCTAAGTAGAAGGAGCATTGATTCTGGCCTGCCCTTTTCCTACATGTAATTTTCCTGTACTCTTTAAGAATATGTGTATTCTTGCCTCTCTTTATAGCTTATAAAAAAAAAAAAAAAAAAACACCAGGGAACTCAGAATTAGAATGGAGCTGCTAGTTTGCCCCTTAAAAGGCTGACAAGGTCTCGGGTGCCTATAAAATAGCTGAGTGGTCACAGTGACCACTCACCACGCTCTTCCAACTGGTTGGTTCTCGCATAAATATATTTCAAATGGCCCCTCATGGGGAAAAAGGAGGGTGTAAATCAATAGGACCAGCAACTCTTTTTAATAGTATTGCTTCTGCAATACTGAATGTTTCCATTCTTATGGGAGAGCAGCTATTCTGATTCTTTTTAAAGAAAAGGCTATATAGCTCTCCACAAAATTGATCAATAACCAGATGAATTGTCTCTGTTTACCTTAGTCATATATTCTTTCCCCAATTGGGAATTATCCTTAGTATCCTAAAGTATTACTCTTTGTTTATTAAAATTTAAAAATATAAAAATAAGGTTTTTGTTATTCTATAAACTAAACATGTGTGGGATGTGTGTTAAACTACCAATTTCTATTTCATTTAAAAAAATCTTTATTTGTGTTTTCTTAATTCTTAACACCACTTGTAAAATTGCTGTTAACATTGACCTTGCATCGTGTGCACAAACTCAGAAATAAGCCTCAGTAAGATGTGACATGAGACTATCTTGATTTAACTAATGAGAATTAAATCAAATAAAAAAACTTAATCCTTCAGTTTCTCCAGCCACATTTCCATTGTTTAGTAGCCATGTGTGTGGTTTAGTGGCTATTATACTTCATAGCACAGATTTAGAACATTTTTATCACTGCAGAAAGTTCTGAAGTACTCTATACAGTTTGAGTTTCTAGGTATAACAATGCCTAGAGAGGTTTTTTTTAAACCAAGTCTTCCAAAAAGTAAAATATTTTGAAGAAAATTACTGATACTACTCTGTGTAATACAATTAATATGGGACTTATTTTAGAGGCATTTCTTGGTTTTGAGCAAAACCACATTATGCAGTCACGTTCTTTCACTGTCATTCATGGAATGAATCACTTTGTATATGTCCCAGGGCTAGTGAATATGTACATAGTCTTTCCTGTAAGCAAGTAAATTCTAGCCAGCAATTTACTTGCTAGGAGGTTGCCCTCTGTATCCACGGTGGTTTGAGAAATCATTGAAATCTAGTACTAATTTTTACTCCAACATTTTTCTTGGAGAAATTTTTAACAATATTGGGAAAACAAAAATGGCAATACTCATCCCAAGATGTGCAGGATTCATAACTGTAATTCAACTAGGACAAGAGGGAAGCGACCTGTAACCAAAGTGGTAAACCTAAAGGTCTCAAATTGAATTTTATTTAGGACACAATGGTGTCAGTGGATATGCACAAAATGGCAAGTATTTAGCCTCAGTTGCATGGTTTCAAGGCAAGACAGGACAAGCTCGGTGACATAGAACAGGACAGGTTAATCCGAAGTCTTCTCAGTGACTCTGCAACCCAGCTGCTCCCATCCTGAGATCACACTACTGTAATCTGTGGCCATCGCCAGGTGAACAAGAGAAGCCAGAGCAGCTCTCGGCTTACGTATCCCTGAAACATAGCCCGTTATCCACAGCCCAGCCCCATGCCCACCAAGCTATGTACAAGGAAACCTGGAAATCTAGTTTTTCTCACTGTCTGTGAAGAGGAAACATGTATCATGCTATATCACATTGTCTCTGCCACAGCGTGGCCACAGAGAAAATCCCCAGATATTTTCCTTTAATTTTTCACATGAAGAGCCCCCTCAGCCCTCCCAAAGAGAGACGACCCATCTAGTCACTGCATCCAGCTTAGAGCACAGGATGTCAGCACTGTGCACATTGACCTGCATGTCATCTGCAAACAGCTCCTCTTGACCTGGCAATCTTTGGGTTAAAAATGGAAGGTTTTGGCTCCCTACATATTCTCCCAATATAAAATATTGGAACACAGAACACATCCAAAAAATAATACTAGGGCACAAAGCAGTCACTGCTTCATATAGCAATGTTTATATCCCTCTGGCAGAATTTGTGTAGTCTCCGCTCCTCCAAACAGGGACAGAAAGGTTCCTTTGATGGGCCCTGATCTTGCTTTCTGGGAGGAACATCCTGGTTCCTGTTCTTAATGGCTCTTGGCTCATATTCCGGGAGACTCTTCCTTATCCGTTATCCTCCTTGGCAACATCTGGAGTCAGGGTTGGAAAACATGCTGTGCTTGAAGGCCATCCTCAACCTTTGCAGTCTGTCTCAGGTTCATAGAAGGAGGGGGAGCCAGTGGTTTGTTTTAAGTATAGAACAAAGGTCTTCTTAGTACAGCCTCATGAGCTCTTTGTCAATATAATTCTCTCAATAACTTAGGAGGTTTCTAATCCATTTAACTTCAGCCAATTCCATGTACTAGTAACTACCATTAACCTTCTTTTTAGACACAGTTCTAAATGTATGGTGACAACCTTGAGGTTATAGGAAACAGTGAGAGGGACAGCCATACTCTTAATCTGATCTTCTCCCTGAGTCCCTTGATTCAGCTGAGAACTTTACTGAATCTTTGTTATTCAAAACCTTATTTAAAATCTCTAGAAGCAGTAAATTTTCCAAGTTTCCAAGGCCTTGAATCTGAGGATGTAATCTTTCTTTTCTTGTCTGCTTGCAAACTAGATAATTCCTTCCTGGGCTCATCTCTTTTTTATAATACGTTGCCAATTTAACTAATGGTTGTGAATACGCACTACTACAGTTCTGTTTTCCAGCCTCTCCCCCTAGAGCTAAAAGCTGAGAAGATGCAAAGTCTATCTTTCAAGATGTGGTAGATGACAGTATTTTTAAAATATTTTGCATAACATGGGCCACCATTTTTTCCGTTTCTTAAATGAGTTTCTTTGCTGCTTGTCATCCAAATGCTAAGCAAATGGCAAATATTTCAGATCATTGTTACAGTGGCACCTCACTTCCAGTACTAAATAAGTTATTGGGCAGGGTTTGATCAAGTTCACAGAAACCTTTCTAGGAATTTCAGGTAGGAACAGTTCTAATACAACATTGGAAAGCTGGGGCAACGAAGATCAGCAGGCCACTTGCAGGAATCCCTTAAGGCATCTGGCAAGTTACCACCAACTGTGACTGTTCACAACAGGACTGAGCTGGAACCTAAGCCCAGGACCTGCCTTTGCCCCGGCTTCTGCTCTCTGCTGGAACATGCATCCCTCCTTGCAGCGTCATTATTGAAGATTTCAGATGGATCCCAATCCATGCACTCTCATTAGTTCTGGCAAGACTGCTTAATGCTGTAGCTCTTTTTTCCCCCTTTATTAATTTCATTGTTGACTTTAGGTACAATGTTGTATAGAAGATCTCTAGAACTTATTCAAAGCTTAAATAAAATGTTATGCCCATTAATTAATAACTCCTCATTTCCCCTAACCCCACTGCCAGCCCCTGGCAACTATCATTTCATATTTGATTCCATGAATTGGACCTTTGTAGACACCTCAGATAAGTGGAATTTTGCAGTATTTGTCTTTATGTGAAAGGCTTATGTCACTTAGCCTAATATCTTCCAAGTTCATTCATGTGGTAAATGGCAGGACTGCCTTCTTTTGAAGGCAAAGTAATATTTCACATATAAATACATATACCAATTTTTTATGCGTTCATCTAAACAGACATGTAGTTTGCTTCCACATCTTGGCTACTGTGAATAGTACTGGAATGAGCACAGAAGTGCTAATATAATATCTCTTTGAGATCCTGATTTTAATTCTTTTGGATAAATATCAGAAGTGGGATTGGTTAGCACTTGGACGAGAGTACAACTCTGTCTTTTAGCCAGATCTCTTTACCTCTTTGTGGTCTCCTCTCATTTGTATTTACTCTATAAGCTCAACATTTGTCTGAACTGGTGACTTCTTATCCTGAGAAGGGACCCCACCCATTTAACCAGCTCATGGGCATGACCTCTAGGCAACAGTAGTAGGGCCCATTGTTAGTGGTCAGTGTTATATGAGTCACAATTTTAGAAGTGGGTGGATGACAAAGGGGATAAGTTCGCTTTCTTGATGAAATGAAGAAATTATAAGTTCCACAGAATGAAGTATTTTCTTCATGGTTAATCTGATTTTTGCCAGATGGTGGCTGTTTGGAGTTCACAGCAATATTATCTTTAGAAAGACTAGCACTTTCTAGGGATGTGGGACTCATTAATAGAATAGAGAGAGAGAGATGGTGACTTGGTCCTTTCTCTACCCCAGTGCCTCAGTGGCTAGCACAGAGAATTCAACCAGAGTAAAATATAACAAGGGTCTTCTTTAAAAATTATTTTAAAAAAGCGACAGAGAGTAGTATTCCACCAAGGAACTATATACAATCTTTGCCTCCTCATATCTTAGAAAAGTAACAAAATACCCATCCTTTATTCTACAGGCTTCACCATGATGGAGGCTTTAGATGCTGTGGTTAAAATTCAATTGCATTTCCATCATGAGTCTTTCTTTGACATTTCATACTGTACAAAGTTATAGATCTTTCTACATGTTAGGGGAAAAAAGAAATATCATAGTCATCTTATAGGCAGCCAAAATTTTACTAGGGAAATAAAGTACAAAGAATGAACAATGAAACATCACTGAGAGAACCCTAATGATGTTTGACAACCTTCCAGAAGACAGAAGAAGCATTATCCAAGACAGGACTGAAAACCAGCAAGCAGGTATGCTGCTCTGCTACAGTAACTGTTCAGGCCTCCCAAAAATAAATCTGAATTAACACATAATTGTTGTTTTGTTTTCTGCTAAGTTTTTTTTCTGGAAACAAATATGGGAAAGGGCTTTTGTTATTACATTTCTACTTTTGAAAACTACACTAATAATCTTCCCTCTTCAAAATGCAAGCCAGTAAATTTTTACGTCTGAAAACGGGAAAAGGAAGAAAACTATATAAGGGATTCCAAAGAATGAAGGACACAGTGAAAATGAATGATCTTTTCCCTTTTATCCCATTCTATAATATGAGAGCAGAGAGACACTTAATGAAATTAGTAGGCAGTAAATTTAGATCTAATAATAGGTGATACTTTATTAGTTTGGTGTATGGAATTCTCTGCAGCAAGAGGTCATGAGATGAGTACAGTGCCCGGATTTTTAGAAGAGCTGGATTAGTTTGTGTTCATTAATAACTTCCTGAGTTTGACAAGCAAAGATAATGAGAAAGGTAATCTGATCACTTGCATGTTTAGAGCATATTATGAGAGTCCTCAAACTTGGGACTTACTAGTAAATGATATAAAATATACTTTTATTAAACTGTCTAAAAACCAATGGGAATATTTTTTTCATTCATCATCTGCCTTCCATGGCTGTGAACAGAGAAATGGAATAATAACTGGAAATTGTGTACATTCACTCAGCTAAAATCCCAAAGATACAATTAGGCTCTTTTATCTGTCTCAACATTGCTCTGAACAAGTGGAAGACAATAACTGCTTCTTCAGAACTATTTTATATAAATGCAAATCAGACAGGCAGTTAAAACTATTTTCTGAACATCTACTTACACCCTGGGCACTGTTTACAGGTGGAAAAGTTGCCATGGTGAACAAAGTAGCACAAGCCCTGTCTTCAGGAAGCGTTCAGCATAAGGGAGAAGGCAGATGTTTTCTTAAACACTCAAAATGCAGGGTTTCATTTATTCTAGTCTTTGATATGTGATTGAATGATTCAAACATAATTGCTAACCTAGTCTTCTCTGTAACAGTGAAAGGAATAATTAGTCTCATCACCCTGTCTGTTAGAACCTGAGATTATCACACTAAGCATCAAGAATAATACTATCCTTAGATTGTTTCCATATCTTGGTTATTGTGAATAATGCTGCAATGAACAGGGGAACGCAGACAGCTCTCTGACATGCTGATTTCAGATCCTTCTGCTATATAATCAGAGGTGGGATTGTGAGCTCTTATGAATGCATAAAGAAAGTGTGGTATATTTACACAAAGAAATATTATTCAGCTATAAAAAGGGAAGAACACCTCCCATTCAAGACAACATAGATGAACCTTGAGGACGATATGCTAATTAAAATAAGCCAGACACAGAAAGACAAATACTGCATGGTCTCACTTATACATGGAATCTAAAAGAGTTGAACTCACAAAAGCAAGTAGAGCAGTGGTTTTCAGGGACTGTAGGGTAGGGGAAATGGGGAAATGTTGGTCAATGAGTACAAACTGTTGGTTATAAAATAAATAAGTTCTGGGGATCTAGCATATAGCTTGGTGACTATGGTTAATAATGCTGCATTGTATATTTGAAATCTGCTAAGACAGCTGATATTAAGTGTCTTTACCACACACACACACACACACACAAATGATAACTGCATGAGGTGATGGATGTGCTAATTAGTTTGATTGTGACAATCATTTCAAAATGTACACTTACATCAAATTATTACATTGTACACCTTAAAGGTATACTATGATCCTGATTTCTCAATTATACCAAAACAAAGTTGGGGAGTGGGAATAATACTGGATATAAAAGAAATACTTTCACCTTGAAAGCTATGTACTTCACAATGTTTCCAGAAGTGGGTGTATGCTTGTGTTGATAATTTTATACTATCTTGTCCCACTGCATATGCAGAAAACAGTAAAATGGTTTGTGTAGCCACATCTGAAACCCATGTGCTTGTTTTTTACTCATTAAATAAGCAAATACTTATATTGAAGTAGGATTAGGATCACAGTAGGAGATGAAGCAAAGTTGCAAAAATGTAATAGGGATGGATACATTATTGAAGGCTTTATATGCCAAGCTTCAAGGTTTGGAATTTTTCATACAGGTTAACAGCTACCATGTAAGGATTTCAGCTGAGCAATGGTACTGTTAAATATATATTCTCAAAATATCACTCTGGTGGAAGTGTAGATCTACCCAAGAGGGAAGACGGAAAGATTTGTTTAAAAGCTATTTGAGTATCTAGAAGAAACGATGAGGATAGGAAATATGACAGTGTCGATGAAAGAATAAACAGAAGGTGATGTCTACATGTGACACTTGACAAATGACATCTGCAGAATGTTGTGACAAAATGAATATGGGGAGGGGCTAAAAAGAGGTTTTTAGAGTAACTCCAAGAGATCAGATAATGCTGTGATCTGAGACATAAAAAAGGTTCTCTAACTTGTCTGTATGTCAAAATCACCTGTGCAGTTTTATAAAAGTACAGATGCTCCTGACACATCCCTAGATAGTAGGAAATAGTAGGACTCGGGTGGAGGCCAGGCACTTGATTTTTTTTATAGTCCTCAGAGAGGAAACTGCGATGGAGCCAAGACTGAGAAGCACGGAGAGAGGGAAGAGAAGAGAACCTGCTGATTTGGCTAGTGAAGGAAAAAGAAGATGAGGCTTTTGTTCTTTTTCTAACAGAACTACACTATCTAGCTACTAGTGAGAATGAAAGCCCCTAGGAGGGACTGGGTCTTTTCCGTGTTATGTGCCTGCCCAGGGACAGATGCACGAGGACTCCTTGGAAGTGCTGGTTTAGTTAAAGGAGTGACTTGTTCATCAGTAGGCAAATAAAACACAGGAGTAGATTTTAAAGTAAGGAATTTATATGTCATTATGGAAAGAGGATGGGCTTTCCATACAGAAGGACATGATCCCAGCTTCCAGTTCTGCCACTCACTGGCTGTGTAGCTTGGAGCAAGATTCTCAATCTCTCTGAGACTCAGTTTCCTCAACTTTGAAATGGAGAGAATATTGTTACATTTTCAATGCCTTAAAAGAATTAAATTATTAGGTGGGTATGGTGGCATGTGCCTATAGTCCCAGCTACTTGGGCTGAAGCAGGAAGATCACTTGAGCTCAGGAATTTGAGGTTACAGTGAGCTACAATGATGCCACTGCACTCCAGCCTAGGCAACAGAGCAAGATTCTGCCTCAAAAAAAAAAAAGTTAATTAAATAATTAACTTTAAAAATAACTGAATTTATATTAATATATATAAATGTAGTAATTAACATATCAATCACCTAGAATTGAGTAGGAACTCAATACATGGTAATTAGTGATATGCTATGTCAATAATTTGGTAAATTATTGATATAATATTGGTAAATATTGATGTACTAGTCATTATCCTTATGGACTTTGAAGTGGGTGAGATCTTATAGAAAAGATTATAAGTCAAAGAAGAATGACCAGAACAGAACCCTGCAGTACACCAGCATTTACAGGGCAGATAGAAAACACACACACACACAGAAATCAGTGGTGATAAGAGAGGAGACAGAGTTTCAGGAAGGAAAAAATAACCAATAATGTCAAAGGCAGTGGAGGAGGCCAGCGAGCAGTAGCTGAAAAATGATCATTGAATTTGGCATCTCGTTGGTCATTGACCACTTCAGTGATGACGGTTACACCCAAGTGGTAGATTGAATTTAGAAATACACACTAGTTGAAGAAGTACAGATGTTGAGTGTAGACTGCTTTTTCAACAAATTTAGGGGAAGTCAGAGCTGAGGATGTACTGCTAGGTCTTGAGGACCAAAAAATATTACTGCTTTTTTTTTTTTTT
>VSMD01027180.1:0-66965 GCA_008750895.1 Mirza zaza | reverse complement strand
GGCTCAGCTCTGGGTACAAGGGCTCAGCTCTGGGTACAGGAGGCTCAGCTCTGGGTACAGAGGCTCAGCTCTGGGTACAGTGGCTCAGCTCTGGGTACAGTGGCTCAGCTCTGGGTACAGGGGGCTCAGCTCTGGGTACAGGGGGCTCAGCCCTGGGTACAAGAGGCTCAGCCCTGGGTACAGAGGCTCAGCTCTGGGTACAGTGGCTCAGCTCTGGGTACAGGAGGCTCAGCTCTGGGTACAGAGGCTCAGCTCTGGGTACAGGAGGCTCAGCTCTGGGTACAGTGGCTCAGCTCTGGGTACAGAGGCTCAGCTCTGGGTACAGGGGGCTCAGCTCTGGGTACAGGGGGCTCAGCTCTGGGTACAGGGGGCTCACCTCTGGGTACAGGGGCCTCAGCTCTGGGTACAGGGGGCTCAGCTCTGGGTACAGTGGCTCAGCTCTGGGTACAGTGGCTCAGCCCTGGGTACAGGGGGCTCAGCTCTGGGTACAGGGGGCTCAGCTCTGGGTACAGGCGGCTCAGCTCTAGGTACAGGCGGCTCAGCTCTGGGTACAGACACTCAGCTCTGGGTACAGGCGCTCAACTATGGGTATAGGGGGCAGCTACAAACCTTTTTGACTTGCTGGCACCAGTCATTGAAGTCGTCCTCAGTCTTACAGAAAAATCCCTAGAATGAAAAGACCGTAAACAGAGAGCAGCACACTGCACCATGGTGAGCTGAGATGCGAGGTTTCCACTCCCACTGCCAGGTGTGCGGAGACAGCCCATGCACGCAGGTGCTGGATGCACGCCAGGCTGTCCTCACTTCTCTGTCCAGGAAGGGAGCTCCCCGGGTCCCCACAAGCTGTACATGGCCCTCTGGACCCAGGCCCCAACTCTCCTTGGGCTCTGTGGCTTTACTCAGCCCTTTGCCCCCTGCTCGATTCACCCATAAGATGTTAGGTTGTGTGCAAGTTGTGACTGTAGTCAGGGCACAGTGGAGAGCACCCCCTTCTCCCTGTGGCAGGGCTGGACTCAGCCTCCACCCAGCCTCTGCCTGGAAGCTCAGCAGCAAAGGCTGCCAAGACCACTCTAAGGAGGAGTGCAGCTGCACCACCCAGACAGGGAGCCTCGTGCTAAGGAGTCTCAGACTTGTGGCGGCCCTTCCAAGAATCACTTGGAAAGCCATATTCTTAAAACTATCCGGACTGACAGTTACTAGAAATTCTAAACACTGCCAGATTTACAGATGTTAATGTTAAAAGAAAAATAAACGAGAAGAAATACAAAACAGAAAGAGAAGCTCAAACTGGGCATTCTCTCTTCTACTTTGAAGACGCTGCTTCCGCTGCCCATGGCTCTGGTCTCTGCTGGACCTGGGGAGCCAGTGTGCATTCTTCTCCTTGTGGGTGAGGACAGGAGTTGTCCCACCTGTCGCCTTTGGTCTTGGCTCCTGAAAGTTCAGGCTGATGCTCAAATGTGGGTTCTCCCCCCATGCCGCTGTTCAGCCTGACCTCCCTGTGTGAGCACCAATCACTGCAAGCTGCTGAGCTGCACTCACATGACACACGCACTGAAATTTAGTTAACAAACAACGCATGAACACCCACCTTTCCTGTTCCTGCTACCCTGTCAGGACACCTGGGGGTGGGCCGGGAGGCACACGGGTGCAGTACACACTCCAGTGCATCTCAGAGACTGTCTCGTCTCAGGACCAGATTTCCCTGATTTTTTACAGACAGAGCAGTGCACCCACAATGGAGAGTCCGCTGCTCAGTGAATCGCTTCCCCAGGGATGTCGGGGAGGTTGTGGCCCCTTCCTTGTCAGAAGCATTTAGGGAGCAGGCAGGTCTGTAAGAACCACACCAAGGAAGCTAGTTCCTAGGGAATCATCTCCCAGACACGCTGTGACAGAACCCAGGGAGCTACAGGGGCGGAGCAGAAGTGGGCCTGGGGCTGCCCTTGGTGTGTGGGGACACTCTCAGCACATGTGGACGCTCCGGCCATTTGAAGGCCGTGCAGGAGGCAGACGCCTGTGGGGAGGGACCTGGGTGTCTGGGACACTGTTCATGCTCTTGTGCCCTTTGAATTCCAAACCACAATGTGAACATGATACTTGTACCAAAATGTTGAGGAAAACTATGAAAACCTGAAGGTTCTCCTTTTCATCTAAACCAGGATCTGGCACAAAATGACTCAGACCGCCCGTAGGCTTGCACGGCCAGCACGCACCACGGCAATGGATGGGTCGAGCTCCCCAATGTTCATCCTGCAGGGCGGGTGCTGGCAGTGGAAGCTCTCGTCGGGGATGAGGCCGCTG
The DNA here is from genome assembly GCA_008750895.1 of Mirza zaza. Taxonomy (NCBI): domain Eukaryota; kingdom Metazoa; phylum Chordata; class Mammalia; order Primates; family Cheirogaleidae; genus Mirza; species Mirza zaza. The sequence goes on along the minus strand of VSMD01027180.1, from coordinate 64,667 downwards.
TCCGCGAACTCCACTGCTGGCTGCGTCGTGTGGGGGTCCAGGTAGATAAGCTCCTCCCCTGGGCAAGACGGGGGAGAAGATGGTGGGCAGGTGGCCGAGCCACGTTCAGACCCACCACACCATCACCTCGAAGGGACGTGTGGCCGGGACACAGCGGGTGGGACAGGCGGCCCGGCTGTCGGGAGGGAGGGCACCCGGGACCCACAGGATCACACTGCTTTTCCGCTGGCTGCCTGGGGTCTGAGTCTGGGGCGGGCGAGGGGCGGGGGTGTTGCTCCATCCACAGAACGCCCTCCCCTCGAGGACCACCCACAGGGTCACCGCTGCGGTCCCACGACTCACCGACGTAACCAATGAAGTAGTGGGCGCTGTTGGGCTTCCCCCCGATCACCCCCAGGGACTGGGGCATCATGAAGCAGCGCTGCAGAGAGGAAGGAGGCTGCTGAGCACCCACCCTGCAGACCCCACTCGGAGGACGCTGCCTGGACAGCCACAACCTGGTGCGGGTCCCGGGCAGGAGCCCACGGCCCCCACCCACTGCCGCAGGTGGGCCAATGGTCTGCTGAAGCCCAGCTGGTGACACAAGAAGGCAAACAAGAAGACGTGGAAGGACAAGACCCACCCCACAGGCTGAGGAAACAGCGCCTGCAGGGTTCTGCTTCCCCAGGTGGGCCTTGGGGAGCGGGGGATGGAGGCGCCGGGAGAACAGGCCTTGCAGAGGTGCGATGGGCATGTGTGGGTGTGAGCAAGGGTGGGGGAGGCCGCACTGTCTGACGGGCTGTGAGGGGCTGTGCTGGTTGGGTGAGAAGGGGCAGAGGCTGTGTGTGGAGGTGGCCAGGACACTGAAGGGCGGTCAGAGCGCCGGAGGGAAGGGTGAGGAGGAGACGACAGAAGGGCTTTAGTAAAAGTAGCACTTCAATCCCACACAGGAATGACTTCAAGCATGACTTGATCTAAAATTCACGTTAACTGAAGGAAAGAGGGTTCCTCATGACACGGGAGGGGCCTGTGGATGGAGCTTCCCCAGAGAGCTCAGTGGCCCATCTGTCACCCCCAAACCCAGCCTGCAACCCCCCTTCCTCGAAGGCCAACCCACCCTCCAAAGGGACAAGCTCAAGGGAAGTGTGGGAGGGCACCATGGCACAGCAGACACCTGGGGGCCCCTATCAGGTTCCTGACACCCTAATCCTCACTGCTCACCCACTCGGTTACCACACCCTTTAAGCAAAACCAGAAGGTCCTCCTGGAAGGACGTGGCTCAGGTCAAAGGCACCCTGTGAGCTCCGTGGACATGGTTGCTGACTCCCCAGAGAGCCGGCTGCACAAAAGTGGCTGAGAACTGGGAGGGGGGCAGGGCAAGGTGTGCGGGACGCACCTTCAGTGTCTCCACGTAGGCCTCGTTGATGTCCGTGAGCCCCAGGCGCAGTGGGATGAGTAGGACCAGGGGTCTCCACGGCGACAGCCTGGCGGTGACCTCAGCTCCGGCAGGGAATCCATTGCAGTGCCGGTCGGGATCTGCGGGAAAGGCGGCGGCCCCGGCACAGGGAAGGCTGGTCCTGCACAACCTTCCTAGAAGAGAAGACACGCTGTGATAGGCCAAGGGAACTGGGCAGTTCTCCCCGACGAAACAACACGTTATTTTGTAACAGGAAAGGGGTATTACAAAGCCTACAGAGCCAGGTACTTAAAATGCAATTCAAACATGCATCAAGAAAAATTTTGCACAATCCTGCCACCCACGGAGAAAAAACATTTTCTATGCATACTCAATTAAAAACTTTTATTGTGAAATAAAGCACACACACAAAATGGTGCAATGAAAATTCACGTGCACTTCAGAGGAAAGTAACAAAATGAGCACCCACGTCACCCACCCGCCTGGCCACAGACGGCTCACGCAGGTCCCCGGAAGCCCTTCAACAAGAAGGCTTCAAGGAGTAGCGATGCTTCCTCCCTCCTCGCCTCCTCTGTCTGAATGCACTGGGCAGTCATTCAGTCAGCGGCGAGACAGCATGGCACACACCCCGCACCCAACCTGGATTCTAAACACCACTCCCTGCTGCAAGGACCCAGGGTGAGAGGAGCCTGGAGCATCTCGTTAACGAAAGAAAGTGAGGAAGTTCTCTACAAACACAAAGTGACAGGAGCACCTCAAAAGACAGAGCCAGCCTGAGGGGGCCCCCAGCCAAGTGTGGGGCAATCAAGAATTGAAAACGTGACAGTGACGAGACACACCCAGGAAAAAGCGCCTGTGACTGCTGACTTAGAGAGTTTCTCAAATTTAAACAAGAAGGGGAAAGGAGCGAAAAGGAGGCCCTTCTCACGAGTGCCAACCAATAAACATGGAAGGAAAGGACGAGTTAGAAAAAACCTCTGTCTTCTGCCATATATGAACAATTTAGGCCAAACTCATAATGCATATTAAGTGTCACCCTCAGATCACTCATTAATTACAAGGGAAAAGAGACACCACCTTGCCTGGGTGACCTAACACAGTGTTGCTGACAATGGGATACACTAATGCCACAGGCTCCAAGAGTGCACCAAGGGACACAGTGACAATGGGATACACTAATGCCACAGGCTCCAAGGGTGCACCGAGGGACACAGTGACAATGGGATACACTAATGCCACAGGCTCCAAGGATGCACCAAAGGACACAGTGACAATGGGATACACTAATGCCACAGGCTCCAAGGATGCACCAAAGGACACAGTGACAATGGGATACACTAATGCCACAGGCTCCAAGGGTGTGCCGAGGGACACAGTGACAATGGGATACACTAATGCCACAGGCTCCAAGGGTGCACCAAGGGACACAGTGACAATGGGATACACTAATGCCACAGGCTCGAAGGGTGCACCGAGGGACACAGTGACAATGGGATACACTAATGCCACAGGCTCCAAGGGTGCACCAAGGGACACAGTGACAGTGGGACACGCCAATGCCACGGGCTCTAAGGGACACCGTGCCATCCAGGCTGAATCTAGGCCAATGGCTAACCCAAAGCCAGTTGGGAGGCAGCCAACAACCAGCACGGGGGACGTTCAACTGGCCTGGATTCTTCAAAAATGTCAACACTATGAAAGACACAGAAAGAAGAGGCAGGGCTTTCCATATTCAAGTGGACTGGAAAGGTGTGGCAGCTGTCTACACACAACACTGGATCCTCGATCACGAAGACAGAAACTACAGGCACACACCACGGCTGGCTAATTTTTTCTGCTTTTGGGAGAGACAGGATCTTGCTCTTGCACAGGCTGGTCTCAAAACAGAGCTCAAGCGATCCTCCTGCCTTGGCCTCCCAAAGTAGAGAGATTACAGGTGTGAGCCACCACTGGCCCCAGCAGGGGCTTTATTACTACCATGATCCTCCCCATCTGAGGAATACAACTGGACACGTGGATTTGCTCTAGGAATGACACAGAGCAGGACTCACTAGTCCTCCACTCGGGAACTGCACAGGGGAGCGTGTGGCCGGGCACTAGAAACGCCCTGCTGAGATATGACAGAACGGGCTGTGTTTGTCCCCGGCACCATCTGTGACTCTCCCGTACATTAACATACTCCCTCTGCATTAACATACTTCAACGTCTATTTCTCTGTCGGTTACAATTAAACAGAATGTACAGCTCTACGCCTACCTCCTGAAACCAGGCCCCTCCTCAGCACTCTGAATGTTTCCTGGTAGCACCTGGTGTGGCACAAGAGGGACGCGCAGGCCAGTTCCACAGCCTTTCTTCAGAGCAGCTTGGTATGGCTCTATCATTTGGGTGGTTACACGTTTCTCCTTATTTTTGCAATTTGGAAATATCACTGAGAACAAGTATATTTAAGTCCTCTTGATAAAAAATTTGGGGATCTTTAGCTACAAAGACTCAACTCTCCACCAATGCAGGGGGACTTTTTCCTTTATCATCGATGCTGTTCTCACCTCCAGAAAAGCTGTGATTCACACTTGGCTTCCAGCCGCCTCTGCTCTGCCCGGCTGCCTCTGCTCCGACTCTCAGAGCTGCCTCAGCTAGAGACCCCTCCCCCGAGTCACCCTCCAAGTACTCCGCACTGGCATTTAACTTTCTTTCTGGGGTCATCTGCACCCACTGCCAGACTGATGCCTTTTCCACTCTGTATTTTCTCGCCATGCCTGGTGACGTTCCCACTGTCTGCTGTGGTTCCTACTGCAGATAGCCTACTGGCCTCCCACAGGGCTGACGGAGTGGACAGGTGGGTGGACGGAGGGTGGACAGTGGGCACAGGAGCGGGTGGTGCGGATGGACAGGGACATCTGGGCAGCAAGGCCTCCCCGTGCCCGGCACACGCTGCCTAAAATCTGAGCGGGATCGTTGTCAGGCAGCTCTTTTGCTGGAGGAAGCACCTTTTGTGGAATTTCTGAACGTCATCATTTTTTTCCTAACTGTTCCTTCCACAAGCAGTTCTGAGAAATTTGAAGAAAAAAGTCCTTGCATGGCCAAGGAAGGGTTTCTCCAGCTTTTGCCATGCTGACTTCTCTCCCAGGCCTGCCGCCTTGGGCAACTTTTAACAGTGGGATGGAAGAGCAGCCCCTTCCTGTCTTTCCTGGAGCCCTCCCTGCCTCTCTCCTGGGGCTTCCACGGCCAGAGGCAATTGGTATGGGCCCTGCAGAATCACCTGGCGACCCCTCAGCACACCAACTGCACTCGGGGCCTGTTGTCAGTCTCACTGTCCTGGCTGGTTGTGTTTTGATGCTATTCTTCCTAAAGGCAGGTGCCTGGCACCTGCCACTTGTTCCTGTGATGAGTACGGTCCTTGCTGACTAGGGGAGGGGAGGGTGATGCATGCAGTGAGATTGGGCTGGCCAGGCAGCTCCCACATCCCACAGGGTGCCAATGTCCCCTTGGAGCTGTTAAAAATGCAGACTCAGGGCTGGGCGTGTGGCTCACACCTGTAATCCCAGCACTTTGGGAGGCTGAGGCAGAAGAATTGTTTAAGGCCAGGAGTTGGAGACCAGCCTGGGCAACAGAGTGCAACACTGTCTCTACCAAAAATAGAAAAATTAGCTGGGCATGGTGGCGGTACCTGTAGTCCCAGCTACTCGGGAGGCTGAGGCAGGAGGATCGCTTGAGCCCAGGAGTTTGAGGTTGCAGTGAGCTGTGACGCCACTGCACTCCAGCCTAGGCGACAGAGCGAGATCCCATCTCAAAAAAAAAAGGCAGACCAAGGTTCATCCCCAGGACCTGACCTACCTCCTTCTCTGACAAGTCACAGTTCCATCAGTGCAGCTCCAGATGACCCCAAGACCCCAGAAGAGACAGGATCCGGAGTCCACATGCAGTCAAGCTGCCCCCGCCACGGCTCCTACCAGTGCCACATGCACCAAGTGGGGGGAGATTCTGGAAGCAGCCTGTCCCTCACCCCTTCCTGGCCATCACCCCTGGGCAGCCAGCCTCCCTAGTCTAAAGCCAGGGGTGAAGCGTGATTGGCTTAGCCCCCGAGAGTGGGTGAAAGATTGTGAGGTAGGTGATGTTTCCAACACCCGGGGAAAGGAGAGAGGAGGGAGAAGTTAAGGTAAAGTATATTGTATGCCCAGATAATAAGGTGGTTATAATGTTTTCATTGCCAGGAGAAAATGTTTATAATACTATGTTAAGTTTCTGAAAAACATGGAAAGTATGCTTTTCAAAGCATGGAAGAAAGTGTGTTAAGATACAATAAGAGTTATTTCTGAGTGGTAAAATTAGTGTTTTCTTTCTTTGCGCTTTTCCTTAGTTTCGAATGTCTTACAAAAATTTCAAGAAATAGAACAGAGGGAGAAGGCAGAAAGAACTGCACACCGTTCTTTTATGGTCCCTAGTTCATCAACTCTGGGGAACAGAATTATTAAAGGAAAGTGAGCTATGGCAAAGAGTTTCAAGCTGTAGAAGTCAGTGCTGCCCTGCGTTGGAACATCATGTCCCTGTGCCCTCCGGACACATGGTGTAGCACTCCACACCCCCAGCCATGTGGCAAGACCCATGTCCACTGCAAACCCATGTTCTTTTAGGAAGTCTCTGAATTGCTTTCTTAAGTAAAACTGGATTCAAGGCAACAGCCGACACGTACAACGTCAATGAAATTGGGGTTGAAGCAGCTTTGAGAAATCCTCTGGGAAAAAGGTGCTGCTGAACGTGCTAGGACTGCCAGTGGCATGCTGTCAGCCTGGCTGCACCTTGGCATGCAAGGTATGAATTTGGAGCTCACTCCATGGGCCACTGGTTAAAACTGATCCATCGTTTCCCTCCTGCATGTGAACTTTAGCATGCCTGGGTTCCTTCAGGTTTCTAGTGTACCTTTCTTCCAAAAAGTTGAACAGAACAATGTTCTTCCTTCATGATACACCTTTGCTGGAGACGGTACAGCTAAAGAGTAGTTCTGCATTTCTTTGTGGTATATTAATGCATACAAAGGAATTTAACTAGAATTCCTGTGTGAATGTAGCTAAATGCTGTATTTGTAACGAAGACACAAAATGACATGGGTACTAAGTAACTCACCTCTGCAGAGAATCTGGTCCCTCCTCTCTTAGCCTGGTCTACATGGCGTGAGAGTGAGGTCGCCAGGCGTCTGGCCTGCCCCCAGGCCCAGCGGACCATCAGCACTGCGCCAGGAGACTAAGGACACTCACTGAGGCTCCCTTGCGGGCTCAGCCCGGGAAGAACAGGATCACCCGCAACTTCTGCTTTCTTGTCAAGTGAAGCCCCGAACCACTTACTGATTTCCTCCATCACCACAGTGTTGTCCATCGCTATGTGAACTGCCAGGGAGCTCCACGTGTCGAAGACAGCAAGCTTCCTATGGAAAGTGGGAGGAGAACATGCCCATAAGCTTTTTGACAACAGGAAGACATTTCATCTCTGACAGTGACGAGTGCAGGGCAGAGCTCTTGGAGCTGCTTCTTGAACGAGAAAGACCAAGACTCACAAGGTCGAGGGGTATGTCCAAGGCCACAGATGGGAAGAATGCTGAGGCTGGAACCTGTTTCTTCTCACCTGGGCCTGGTGTTCCTTCCATCACCCCCACCCAAGCTGCACGTACAAAGAGAGTGCACAAGAGGCTCACATGCACCCAGTTCCTGATCTCGCTGACACACGGAGGCAGGGCTAGAACATGAACCCCGTCCTTAGACATGTTTCTCCAGGCACAGTGGTGTGAGCCTGTAATCCCTGCTACTTGCAGGGAGACTGAGGCAGGAGGATCAATGGAGCCGAGGCATTTGAGACTAGCCTGGGCAACACAGGGAGACCCTGTCTTAAAAATAAATAAGAAAAAAAATCTCATCACTAGGAAATAGAGGGAAACTTTTTTATTTTTATTTTAGCGTATTATGGGGGTACAAGTGTTAAGGTTACATATATTGCCCAAGCCCCCATCCAAAACTTTTTTTTTTTTTAAATTAAAAACAAACACCTGTGAGGCAGGCCCAGCCTAACCTTATCACGCACACATACCCCCCAGCACCTCATCCCTGCCCTGGTCTCCCCTGCACCAAGTCCCTGAGCTAACAACCAGGGAGCTCCAGTCCTTGCAGAGAACGTGTGGCCCCGTGAGAGCACCACTGTAAAGGACGGTGAGGAGGAGCCGTGGACAGAGAGACATGGTTCTGAGGAAGAACAGACTCTGCAGCCAAAGCCTGACAGGACTCTAATCCTGCGTGCTGTGGAGGTGGGGTCAGAGGATGTAAATGAAAGCGAAAGAACAGAAGAGCAAGGAGGAATGTTCCAGATACAGGCACGGCTCCTGCCAAGGCCCCAAGATATTGAAGACCTGGTATGTCCGGGGACAGAATGAGGGACTTGTGGTGGGAGGCATCGGGTGACCACGAGGAGACCTTCCCAACGGGAAGCCCACAGGAGCTGCCAGGAGAACAGCCTGTTCCACTGACCGCCTTCCTGCTCTCTGCAGCCCACTCGCTGTGTGGAGGACACGCTGACACACCTGTAAGGCTGGCACTCTAGGGGCAGCAGACAGAAGGAACCACGCAGGGCAGGTTGTGAGTGCTGCAGAGAATACAGCAGGACCGGGGCAGGGGAGCTACCCACGAGGGTGCTGGGGGAGATGCCAGGCCAAGGGCGCAGCGCATGTCCAAGGAACACAAGGTGTGTGGTGCCGGGGAGGCTAGGCAGTGCACATCTGTTGCAAGCCAGCTGGCAAGTGCCAGGACTGCTCAGGGCAGAGGTGTGACAGCTGACGTATTTTATAAAAATGGCTCTGCTGCCACTTGAAAACAAGGCTTCAGGATGGCAAAGAGAGAAGACTGACAAGACAAGAAATGGGCGTGGACCAGGGTGGAGAGTGAAGAGACACTTCCTGATGGGCGTCTTGAAAGAGAGGACTCTAGAAAGATCCCAGATGTTGACCCGAGTGCATGGAAGGGCAGCCTGAGGGGCTTCGAGTGGGGACACAGAGCAGGCAGAAGCACCGGCAAGACTTAGAGCCAAAGTCTCAGCTGGTGACAGACTTGGGGGTTGTTGGTCCTCAGCCTATCAGGGAGGAGGCCCTGAGTGGGCAAGACCTGGAGGCACCAGCCCAGAACTGGCCCCCCCAGAAATGTTGGGATGCCAGGGCACACAGCCACAGACAAGTCAAATGGACTGAACAGTAGCAGGTGACCTGAAACCACATGTGAGTTCCTGGCAACTGCAGGAAGAGCCATTTCAGAGGAATTCATGGTGCTGGGGGCAAGAGTGGGGGAGGCAAACACCTTACGGTCCCCAACACCCCAGGCCGCACAGCAGGAGGTGAGCAGCAGGTGAGCGAGTGAAATTTCACCTGCATTTACAGCTGCTCCCCAGCACTCGCATCACCGCCTGAGCTCCACCTCCTGTCAGATCAGTGGTAGCATCAGATTCTCATAGGAGAACCATAATAAATTAAATTGCAAATTGTGCAGGCGAGGGATCTAGGTTGCTCCTTATGAGAATCTGTTGCCTGGTGATCTGAGGTGGAGCTGAGGCAGTGATGCTAGCGCTGGGGAGCAGCTGCAAATACAGATTATCCTTAGCAGAGAGATTTGACTGCAAAGAGACCATAATAAATCAATTACTTGCCAACTCATATCAAAACCCTATCACAGAATGGCAAGTGACAATGTAATAATAACAGAAAGTGCACAATAAATGTGATGTTCTTGAATCATCCAGAAACCACCGCCTCCCACCCTTGTCGGTGGAAAAATTGTCTTTCATGAAACTGGTCCCTGGTGCCAAAAAGGATGGGGAACTGCTGCCTCACAGAACAAGTGAGGTGCCAGACGAAGGTGGTGCAGGTGAAGCTTTCTGACATTCTTCACGTAGGGAAGGGACGACGGACACTTACAGAAAGTGGAGTCCAGACAGACCCCGACAATTCGGGCAGGGAGGGAGGTTACAGTGGAGTTGCAAGGAACGTGAGGAAGAGGGCCAGAACACCAGGGGACACCAGCTCTGATAAGCGGGCAGCAGTGGAGGGGCCACGGCACCTGCGAAGATGGCTGCCCTTCCCCACAAACTGCAGTGGCCAGAACAGCTTCACCTTCCCACACCCTGAGAAGCCACCATTACAGAGGGACCCATGAGACAGACAAGGGCCTGATCCAATGGCTGTGATCTGGATTAAGGTGTTCATTTTATGGGAAAACACAAGTGTTGATGCACAAGGCCTTGGCCTGCTCACCTCTGAGGAACTTCCCGAGGGCCCTTAAGAATAGGGACCTCTTATTTTCTTTAGCAATAAAGACTCAGGGAGAATTTAAACCCCCAAGGAACACTCATGCTGTCCCCAAAGAAACGGAAGGGCTGAAGCTTGGTACATACTTGAGGACCTGGGCGACGGTGTTCGGCCCGTACCACTGGCCTATAGACTTGCCTTCACCGACTCCCATTTGTGCTGTGGGGAACAGATATCAATTAGTGACACAGACCCACCCCCAGTCATTCCGCCAGTCCCCACCCCCTACCTCTGGTGGCATATGGCACCAGGAAACACTTCACAGGAAGGCCTGGACAGCCACACCCTGCCCTGCCTCCAGACAGAGGGATGAGCCAACAAGATGCAGAGACACCTCCTCTAAGAGGGAGTCTGGAAAGGGACAGGCAACATCGCAAGGTTTGTCCTTCGTTAAGAACTTAAACAAGGGGGGAACTGAGGAAATGAAACGATCTGATGTTTAAGTCACGTGGGACTATACTTTTACTGCCTTCTGTAAGTGAGGGCATACTGCTGAAAAGCTGGGCTTGCCTGGAACAAAGGCCTGCTGGGCTTCATTGCCTTTCCTTCAAGCTGAGCTGACAAGGCTCAGATGCTCTGACAAGACACAGAAGGCTGCACAGGCAGTGGGGGTCGGGGCAGGGAGAGCGAGGCCTGGGGTCTGAGCTGGCACTGGACCACCCGCAGCAGTCCCCTGGCAGTCAGAGGCCAGTGTGACCTGCAGCCTCGTGCTGCACACACAACACCAGAGGAGCTCTAGGGGGAAGCCCAATGCCTCTGCCCTTTCTCAACACCCAGGGCAGGGCACACTGTGTAGTCTCCCACCTATCTGGTGAATGGAGTAGTAACTGTCCTTCCTGTCGAGGAAAGCGTTGAGGACACTGAAGTAGCTGTCTGGCTGCCTCTTGCGCTGTGTCCACCTCCAATCTATTGGGAAAAAAATACAGGTCAGTCCTACCATAAACAAGAGAAACGAGTCTGCACTTTTAACAAAACACTCAAGATACAGATGGTATCCAAACCTTTTTTGAATCTTTCTAAAGTTAAAAGCCAAATTCTCCAGGGTTTCAAATATACATATGCCAACTCATCAAAACAAATCCATACGAAAAGCAGAAAATAGTTTCAGTGGTTTAAAGGTAATTTCTAAAAAAATTAACACTCACTAGCATTCTTAAAAGTCAGATTTTTGTTGTTGTTGTTGTTGAGACAGAGTCTCACTCTCTTGCCTAGGCTAGAGTGCCATCGTGTCACCCTAGCTCACAGCAACCTCAAACTCCTGGGCTCAAGTGATTCTCCTGCCTCAGCCTCCCAGGTAGCTGGGACTATAGGCACGCGCCACCATGCCTGGTTAATTTTTTTCTATTTTTAGTTGTTTGGCTAATTTCTTTCTATTTATAGTAGAGACGCGGTCTCACTCTTGCTCAGGCTGGTCTCGAACTCCTGAGCTCAAGCAATCCTCCCGCCTCAGGCTCCCAGAGTGCCAGGATTACAGGCGCGACCCACCGTGCCTGGCCTAAAGTCAGATTTTTAATCAATAAATACAAATGGGGCTGGGCGCGGTGGCACACGCCTGTAATCCTAGCACTCTGGGAGGCCGAGTCGGGCAGATTGCTCGAGGTCAGGAGTTCCAAACCAGCCTGAGCAAGAGCGAGACCCTGTCTCTACTATAAATAGAAACAAATTAATTGGCCAATTAATATATATAGAAAAAATTAGCTGGGCTCGGTGGCACATGCCTGTAGTCCCAGCTACTCGGGAGACTGAGGCAGCAGGATCACTTGAGCCCAGGAGTTTGAGGTTGCTGTGAGCGAGGCTGACACCATAGCACTCACTCTAGCCTGGGCAACAAAGCGAGACTCTGTCTCAAAAAAAAAAAATAAATAAATAAATAAATAAATAAATAAATAAAAATAAATACAAATGGGTCATTACTTAGGGAAACCCCAGACTCTCACCCATGTTTCACACAGATGATGTGCTTGAAACAACCCTTCCCCTCAGTCCTCTTTGCTTCCTAAGAACACTGTGGCCTCGCGCCCACCTCAGGCCATGACTCACCTCGACCTAAGTGCCGGCACACCAGGGCCTGGGCGAAGATCATCTGTCCACACCGCAGCATGCAGCCCCAGCCTGTGTCCGAGGTGGGGCCTGTTCCCCCTGTCGTGGCAGAGAGCAGTGCTCATGGTCAGACGGCCCAACGGAGGCCAAGAGCCCACCAGCAGGAAGCACGGGGCCGCTGTCCACCAGCTCTGCCTCTGAGGACTCAGTAATGCCGCGGCCCCCTCTGCTGGGGAGGGAAGCATCCTGACGACCTCCTCAAAATGGATAAAACACGGGAGCAAGTTAGTCACGGAGCATCTGGAATGTCAGGTAGACAGACAAAGAGATGCTGACCCTCATGAGTGATCCAGAAAATGCAAAGTTAAACAAGAAGAATCATTTTCCAACTGCCAGAAAGGCAAAGATCCAAGGCGTGACGATACCTCGTGTTGCTGAGAGTGCAGGCGGGGCCAGGCCGAGTGGTCGGTGACTCGGGCCTCCAAGTGCACACACCTGGGCCCTGCCACCTCACCCACTGGGGCCCAGACAGACAGACAGTGTGCGCTGTGGAACGCGGGTAAGGTGACAGACATCTGGGAGGCACCCTGCCAGTGACAGCAGGAGGCCAGTGGAACGGCACCGTGCAGCCAGCACCGGGGAGCAGGAGACCACCCGTGCGCGCGGGCCGGGTGACTGCACACCGTGTGAGGAGCAGGATTCAGGGGTCAGGCCACGAGGGTTGCAGTCCTGGCCCACCCTTTACCCACCTGCGAGCCCCTGGCACCCCCTCCCACACACTGGGGAAACCAACCAACGCTACCTCCTGGGGCACAGTGGCTGGCACAACACACACACACACACACACACACACACACACACACACACGCAACCCCATCAGCAGTGCCTGTCATTACCCTCCCTTCACTTCTGACAAAAACAAACCATTTCTCAGAGCCAGGCATAGTAGGCCCTGCTACTTGGGAGGCTGAGGCAGGAGGATCGCTTGAGCCCAGGAGTCCGAGGTCAGCCTGGGCAACATAGCAGGACTCCCATCTCTTTAAAAAAACAAACAAACAAACAAAAAACAATTAATTTAAAAAACCTCACCAAATAATCTCTGTAGAGCTATGGAAGGAAACGTACCATACTCAGCCTCTAGAACCACAACGGGATGCTTTGTCTGCCTCTGCAGCTCCTCCACAATGCCTCTACCAAGGTACAGCTTCTCTCTAGCCCTGTTTTCCTGCCTAGCACCATGGCAGAGTTGCTTTGAAGAAGATAGAGGCTGGGGACTAATCTGCATCCAGGGCTGAGCAGGGGCAGGCTCAGAGCAGGTATGAAGTAAGTATCTATGGAATGAACAACTATTTCCAAGGCACACCTGCCAAACGGCACCATTAAATGTCAACTGAAAGGGATCAGCACCCTCTCTCCCTACATTTCAGTGTTCTCAGATGTCAAGCCAGTGTGGCTATTTTACTTCCACTTCACTTTGGAGAAGGAATGAAACCACATCTAGGAGAAGAACTGAAAAGCATGACTCAGCCACTGGGGAGGTGTGGAGTCAGCCTGGTTCCCATCCTCTGGCCACCCCCAGCGTATACAGCGATGAGGAATCCTGTTAACGGAATGCACTTTAGTGTTAAGTGACAACATGTCACAGCTACCTTGCCCTTCAAACCTCCCCACAGTTAAGTGTGGAACATACTAGAAAAGATGATGGATAGAGAATGGCTTCTAAACATTCTTGACCTACAGTAAGAAACACATGGTACAGCCGTGAACAGGACACATATCCAGATATGTAAACTGAAACTAAAATCTCCTGAAGCAACATGCTATCTTACTAGGGCAAACACACTCTGTTGCATATTTTGTTCTGTTCTACATTTTGAAAAGTGTGAGTCACGATAGGTGATATTGGTTCCAGGTCCAGTAATAAGCTGTGACTTGCAGGTGAAAAAACACTGCCCTAGGTAGAATCAGGAGCCTGGGTTTGGATTCTAGCGCTGCCACTACTAGGAGTGAGACCTTAGGAATTAACTTAGCCAGGGTTGCTGTGAGGATTAAAACAAAGTATCTGGCATATGGAAGTCAAAACAGTAAGCATAAATTTTCCACCTTAACACATGTATACTTTGCTACACATTGTAACAAAATGGGGTACTTACCAATAGCTGGAAAGTTTTTCCTGTATGTAAACCAAAGTCTAGATGCCACATCAGACAAGATCTCGTCCTTTTCTGGAGGTTGTTTAAAAGAAGAAAACACACAAAGCCTTAAGTTCGTAAGTCACATGTTATAGAAGAGTTGGCAGATAACTATTTTCACAAAATGCTTTTTACAGATTGAGCAATCAGAGCAGAGTGGTCTCCAGTATGGCTGATACCTGTAAAAATGCTGTATTTTCTACCCAGTATCCAAACGGGCTCTGAGGTCTCAGGGAAATCTTCAAACTCAGCAAACCGGAGAGTGTCATAGGTCAGAGTAGCTGTTGAAATTAAAGACATCCATCCATCAGACTTTTATAATTTCATGAAATAATATCAAAAGAGATCATTTATAGCATTTCTATGTTTGTTTGTTGGTAGAGACGAGGTCTCACTATGTTGCCCAGGCTGGTTTTGAACTCCTGGCCTCAAGCGATCCTCCTCCCTTGGCCTCCTAAAGTGCTAGGATTACAGGCGTGAGCCACTGGCATTTCAGTACTAAAGGAAAGCATGGGCGTAAATTCTTGCAACAAACGGCACACCCTGTGTTCTTAGTACTACCACACCACCACCACTGCTGGAGCAAACGCACTTGAATACACAAGAGGGCCTGTCAGGCAGCTGCTCTGCTTGGGTGTGGGGGTGGGGCGTGTACCCCACTTCCTCAGCCTTACAGATCCTAAGCCGCTGAGTCAGCATCCAGCAGCCGACACAAGGGTGAGGCCAACTCAGAGCCAAACCAAGAAAAGAAAGGGAAAAAAAGCCACCAGATTCAAGCACCTACTTGTTTTAGACTTAAAATGTTTAAAACCCACAAGACAAAAAATGAAATAAAACCATTCCCTTCATCTTTGTTGGTGAGGGAAGCCACAGAAGAAACGAACATGGAGCAAGCGTCCTGTGTCCTGAGGTTTGCAGATGTCACCTTGGCAGCAGGTTCAGATGCTGTGATGAAGGCAGATGCTTCAGTGACAAGAAATACTGAACTCCCAAAGGCTGGTGGCTCCGGCCCACCCCAACTTCTTGGTTTGGAGCAGATAGCTGTAGAGGGATGGGGTGCTACTCCTGGGTGTGCACTCACTCCTGGAAACTAAGAGATGAACTCCTCTGCAAAGCCCCCAAAGGTGCCTGGGTGCCAGGAGGCCTCGAGATCAAGGCCTGGAACCTGTGTTCACTTCAGCGGTGCACAGCCCCACTTTCTAAGGAGGCTGCAGAGCCAGGCTGTGCACCTGCCGTGCTGATGAGGCCTGAGTGCCATCTTCCTGTGTACTGCTTCAATTAAAAAACTAGAGGCCCAGTGCCCTCTTGTCTACAGGAACCTGGTTCACACTGTCCCCCAAAGGCAGCGCCAGCCCACAGCACGACATGTGGCCCAAGGCCCGCAAGGTGGGGAGATGCACACGGCGGACTACAGGGTGGCCGCAAGGGCAAAGGCATCTCTCCAGTGAAGTTCGAACACAGTCTCACCTGCCGCCTCGACAGCTGGACGGAGCCAAATCATGCATCCTTTACCCGCAACTTCAGGGACATCTTTCGAAAACTAAAGACGTTATGTGAACTTCTCCCACATCTAAATTTACTTTTTGACAATGCCCCCACCTTTCAGTAAGAATGATGGATACTAATTATAAAAAATACTGAAGACTACAAAAATATACTAATCATCTGAAGCCTCATCACTGAGCAGGGAATCTCCTTCCAGAGTCCTTGTGCACAGGCCTGTGCGTGCAATTTCACAAGACAGATGAAACGACACCATAACTTGTGGCTTCCCCACCTTTATCCTTCACAACAATGGGACCATCATTCCACATGAACATAGCTCTCCATCAGATCTCTAATGGTCTCAAAGCATCCTGCTGTACTGAAGTTGATAAGCAACTTAGGTGTCCTGTTTAGTGCATTCCTAGTTACTCTCCACCACAGACTGCCATGCCAGCTCGCGCCGCTGCAGGTGTTTCTGTGCTGTGCACAGTCCCCCTGGCGGGGCGCTAGCTCTGGCCTCCGGCAGTCAGAGTTCAAATCCCAGCTCAGGTCCTCATAGGCAGTGGGTTCCTGGGCACGTACTTAGTAACTAAGTGTGGCTGTTCCCTCACCCATACACTGGGCTAACAGGACAGCCATGCCGTGTGGCTGTGATATCTCCAGAAACACTCCCCACTGGGTGCTGGCTGGCAGACAAAAGGGCTCCAGTGTCAGCTGGTGTCATTAACGTCGAGGACACCACAGTCAAAGGCACATACATTTTACTGCCCCCAAAGGCTTAACCGGATGCAGCTTGTTCCCAGTCCCAGGGCTGGGAAGAACTTGCAAGTGTCTCCAGCAGCACAGGCAGAAGGAACACATCCACAACGCCAGGCGGCCCAGTGTTCACTGTTGACAGAATCCTCAGCTGCTGGGGACGCAGGCCCAGCTCTGCCCCTTTCCTAGAGCAGTTCAAAGCCGGTATACCTTGGAAGGGTTTCAAACATCAGTAGAACATTCCAACAGCAACAAAATTGGAATTACTGTCCTGCAATGTTGTAAATTGAAATAAGATGGGTGCTTGCGTCCTTTTTTCTTGAGAATAGACTTTCTGGATTTGAGTCTATATATTGAATGAAGGCGAGAGATCAGAGAACAGTAGTGATTTCTATTCCCGCCTTGGCACATACATCTTTTAAGGTACTGCAGAGCTAAAATTAGCAATTTGGATAAGTATCTCTTTGTAGAACCCAGCATAACTTGAAAATATCATTAAGTCAAAAATGCATTTAATATACCTAACCTGTCAAATGTTGTATTAATAGCTTATATAAGTCTACCTTAAATGTGCTCAGAACAATTAAATTAGTCTACAACTGGGCAAGGTCATCTGGCCGCCAGAGAGCATAAGTTGTTTATCCTCATGATTCCCTGGCTAAGAGCTGCCCAATGTCTCTAGAGTACTGTGGTGCATATCCCTGGCCTAGGAAAAGATCAAAATTCAAAATTTGAGCCAGATGCAGTGGCTCATGCCTGTAATCCTAGCACTTTGGGAGGCTGAGGCAGGAGGATTGCTTCAGCTCAGGGAGTTCAAGACCAGCCTAAGCAAGAGCGAGACCCTGTCTATAAAAAATATAGAAAAATTAGCTGAGCATGGGGCACACACCTGTAGGCCCAGCTACTTGGGAGGCTGAGGCAGGATCGCTGGAGCCCAGGAATTTAAGGTTGCAGGGAGCTATGATGATGCCACTGCACTCTAGCCAGGGAAATAGAGCAAGACTGTCTCAAAAAAATTAAATAAATAAATTCAAAATTTGAAGTATGTTTCTATTGGACATGTATCACTTTCATACTATCGTAAAGAAAAACTATTAAGTCAAACCATCATTAGCTGGAGACCATGTATATTTCAGAGGGATGTGGCATATGTTATTAGGGCAAGGATCACATTGAATTATTAAGTCTGTAGTATCAGAATCTGGATATTGAGAAACTTTTTTTTTTTTGAGACAGAGTCTCACTCTGTTGCCCAGGTTGGAGTACCGTGGCGTCAACCTAGCGCACAGCAACCTCAAATTCCTGGCTTAAGCAATCCTTCTGCCTCAGCCTCTCGAGTAGCTGGGACTACAGGCATGCGCCACCATGCCCAGCTAATTTTTTCTATTTTTAGTTGTTTGGCTAATTTCTATTTTTAGTAGAGACGGGGTCTCGCTCTTGCTCAGGCTGGTCTCGAATTCCTGATCTCAAACAATCCTTCCACCTCAGCTTCCCAGAGTGCTAGGATTACAGGCGTGAACCACTGTGCCCGGCTGAAAAACTTTTTAAAAGATAATTATTTTTAGAGACCTTCCTGGTAGCTAGAAATAAAGGTGTGCACTGCCCCTCGAAAATTTTACTTCAAAATTTTTTTGTGTGAAGACGGGGTCTTACTATGTTGCCCAGGCTGGTCTCCAACTTCTGGCCTCGGGTGATCCTCTTCCCACCCCTAGCCTTCCCTAGCTCTGGAATTACAGGTGTGAGCCACTGCACCCAGCCTGAGAAATTTCTAAGATAACTAGCTTCTCATTTCAAAAATATAAACAAGGAATGAAACACGTAGGTAAGGAAGTCCAGAAAAACGCTCACTCTGGAAGGAGAGTAACGATGCCCGAGCAGCTTTGAAGTTGAGGATTTTCATCACTGAAGCGGCAAAATGCAAAGCAGGCATAATTCTTAGGTTTATTAGCAAACTTTATAGGCAAGGAAGCCGACTTCAGAGTGAAGGTAATAAGAGTGTTCTATGAAGTTCAAATACATCAGCACGTCTCCCACCACAGCCATCACAACGATGGGTGTGGCCTTAGACTCCTTACCCATGAACCAGCAAGGAACCGAGGTACTTTGAGGAAGCCAAATGACAAGAAGCAAGCACAGCTCTCGCCAGTGTAACAGGAGTCTCCAAGCCACACCGTACATGATCCATGGGGTCCCTGAGGAGGGCGCCCACACCATACCCCGGCTTCAATGCTCTTCCTGTCTACAGAAATGCCCAGGCCTCCTGGCTCCTCCCGTCCTCCCCCCAGAACCGTATCCTCTGTGGGTGGGGGTCACACTTTCCCCCAGGACTAGCTGCGGACACGCTCCCTACCATGCCCTCACTCCTCCCACTGCACTGCACCCTCCTCAGGACGGGACCATCTTCGCCTATCTCCAGAGGACACTGCAGGCGGGAGCGTCTACGCGTCACACCCGTCGCACACGTTCCTGGCAGTGTGCAGTGCCGGTCAAGAGCCCACCACTAGCCAGTCACTCGGTCCTCACAAGGCGATAACCTCTCTGTGCCTCAGTTCTCTACGGGTAAAATGGGACACTTGTGCTCTCCTCATAGCAGTACCTGAAGATGAAACAAGTGCATGTGCAGGAAGTACAGTAATAAGACTTTCAGGGCCAGCTTCTCAGAACCTCTGAAATGGGTGAAACAATTACAACACAGCCGGGAATGAGACACAGTCTGTAACCAAACTGAAGTGCAACCCCTAGTACAATGTAAACAGACACTGAACCAAACCTGAATTTCTTTATTAAAACTGAATCCAATGCAACAAATGTTCCACAAAAAGAGACAAGACTGCATTTAAAGAGAAGCCAGCCATACCACTTCAGGGCTGGTTGAAACGTCCTTAAGCTTTTAACCTGCAGTACCAGCACCAAGGATCACACAGAGTCCCACTAGAAGAGTACAACAGGGATATCTCGCCCCTGTGCAGGTGTGAGAAAGTCTGCCCTGAATCAAGAGGCTCTGTGCTGTCCCACTTGTGCTGGAGGACAGGATGAAATGTCACAGACGGGCCCTCCAAGCAGCCCCCACCTTGCCTGGACATCCTCACGGCTCCAGGTGAAGAGGAAGACACCGTGAGGTCCCCGGACTAAGACACCCTCACTCAACACAGGCTGAGGTGCTTGGACCAGACCACAAGCTCCCTAACCTTCCAGATTTTACTCTGTAATGGAGGATGAAAAACTTTTTTGAAATAACACTTCTAATTTCTATTGAGGTTTGTTTTTGGAGACAGAACCCACTTACTAGCTGTAGGGCACATCCTGCACTTCTCTAAGCTTCAGTCTCCTTGCCCATGAAATTGGGCAAAGCCACCAGCTCTGCCCAGTGGAGTGAGAACCTGAGACAGGTGGAAAACCGAAGTTCACGATCACTAACACCTGCACAGACTGACCAATAGGAACACTCCACTCTAAAAGGCTCCTTCAATGACCCTCAGATTAACCAGCTCCACGTGGCCTGAGGCCAGCAGCACTGCACTTCTCCAGAGAGGCTTCCTTGCCATATTTTACATTCCTTGTTATAACTTCACATCTTTACACACCACGTCATGTCATTTACAAAGCAGTTCACATAGCTCTTGGGATAGAAGTCAAACCTCGAAAAGAACACCCATCTCCAGACTCCTAGGCTCTACGACGGAGCGATATCATCCCCCTTAAGAAAGAAGCCCCCTTAGAAGCAGTTCCCCCTTTTGGTCACCTAGGCCCCAGACACTTTATTTTCCATACCCTCTTCCCTGAGACTTCTGTGATCACAACTGCAAGAGGAAGCGGAAAGTGTTTTAATAATATGGTAATTTCACTAGAAAAAAGTATTATGATTTAATAGTATTAATCTGACAGGTAGAAAAATAGGGAATTGTGCTCAATAGGGAATTGTGCTCAAGAAGTTGGAATTTAACCAACTTCTCTCTACTTAGTACCAATTGCACTTCATTCAAGAGGGGAGAACCACAAAAATATGCAACCAATAGATTTCTTTTAGGGCTTTCTATAATGTACCTCATTTTGAAGGTATGTTCCTAAAACACTTGTAAGTTGTTTTCCAAAAGATTATACTTTATAAATAAATTCAACAAAGGCTTCTCCCCTTCCTTTAGAAAACTCTTATGTTTAAGGTAACAGTTTGCATGTAGTTATTTTTTAAAAATCATTAAGAGTCCATATGAAGATGCTGGTGGGGATGGACGGAAAAAGGGGAGAAAGGAGGGAGGGAAGGGCCCCAAATTAAGCTGTATCAGAGAACGAGAAAGCACCGTCTGAGAGCACGAACGTCCATGTGCAAGCCCACGCCCTGTGGTAAGCCTTTCCACTGACTCACGTTACGCTGACAGACTGGATTCAAATTAACTTTATAAACTGAAATTCTTACAGTAGAGGGATGTGTAAGTTATCATTAATTCAAGTCCTGCTTTTTCAATTACAAACCACATGCCAGACACAATATGACAAACTGGAGGTACAAGCATAAGATACTGGTTCTGCCAGGAGTTCAAGGCTGCAATGAGCTATGATTGAGCCACTGTGCTTGAGCCTGTGAGACAGACCAAGAGCCCCTCTCTCTCTCTCTCTCTCTCTCTCTCTCTCTCACTCGATCAATCCGTACATACATACACATATGTACATATGTATGTACATCAGCACGTGCCAGCCATGTCCTCCAGGGTGCACAGCATGGCTATTTAAGTGCTGGGAACTGCCTGTTCCTTGAACGGGAGAGACTTTAAGGACAGTGCCGAGGGGACTGCTGGGGAACACAACCATGATGTGGTCTGCCTGCCGCCTCCTGGACCTCTCCACGCCAGCGGCCCTGGGCTCCCTCCCTGGCCTCTTATCTTTTCTACCCACACTCAGACCTGAATGGCATCATCTGAGGAGGCCTCCCACACACCTCCAGCCCGGGCCTATTCCCTTAGCTCCAAACCTGTAGATCCAAAAGCCTTCCGGACGTCGCTACAAGGATGTCCAACAGGCACCACACACTTAACACATACAAATCAAACTCCCGACACAGAGCTCCCCATCAGGCAGGACCTCCCCAAGCCTTCCTCATCTTAGCTCAGGCGGTGAACCGTGGTGCCATCTTTTATTTCTCCCTCTCTATACATTCTACTCCCAACTTCCAATCTATAAAAAAATCCTATCATCTCAGCCTTCAAAACACACCCAGAAATCAATCTCTTCTCCACGCCCTGACCCAAGCCTCCCCCATCTCATGGCGTGGCTTACTGCAGCAGCCTCCTAACTGGTCTCCTTGCTTCTGCCCTTGCCCCAGTATAGTCTCCACAGAGATGCCAGAGCAATTCTGTTAAACATAAATCTGATCATGTTACTCCTCCTCTCAAAACCTTCCAGAGGGACACCATCCTACTCAGAATAAACATGTAAGTCCTCACTGTGACCTAGCAAGGCCTCATGGTCAGGCCTACGTCACCTCTCCACTCTCAGCCCCTGCTTCTCTTATCTGCCACCGCACCCCCAGCCCCACCAGCCTCCTGTACTCCTAGATCAGCCACTTGCACTATCTTCTGCACTGCTTGGGGTCTTGGTCAGAACTTAACCTTTGAAGTGCCCTTTCCTGGCCATCCTGTCCACAATTCTAATGCCCCTCCTGCTTGGCCCACATCAATCACTCTCCCACAGGAGCCACACACCTTGCTGCCTTCTGCTGGTCTCATGTCTAGCGTGTCAGCTAGCCCAGGACAGTGGTTTCTATTTGCTCACTCCTCTAGTCCTAGGGGACAATGGCTAGCACATACCTGGCACACAATAACGAATAGTTTATTGAGCAAACGACTATAACAACAAACAGAAACTATATTACACATGCTCAAGGCAGGCGGAATTTTCAAGGACTCTAGGGATCAGAGGAGAGTGGACCATTAATCATTCCTGAAAGGATGTACAGCATCATGTCAGATGGAAAACTCCCTACCATACCCTAAAAACATCATGTTTTTATGAGCATAAACAGGCCTTCAAATGCAAAAACCTTTTCTACTTTGATCCCACAAGTAGCAGTATTTCCTATTCAGTATCATCATGTAACTACACAACTGTATTCCTAACTTGAACATAATGGTTTTCAGGTTTAAGACAACGACCAATATCAAACTGTTCTCACCTTAACCAAGTCTCTCGTATGAATAGACTTACATATCCAAACAACAATACCTAAAAAAAAAAAATAGTACAGCAAATAGTTGTAAAATAGTATACAACAAACAGTACACAGTTGCAAGCAGTACAACAGTGTCTAGTACTTACTCTAAAAAACTTCACAAAATATACATCTGTCAACAGGGCTCCTTGGGGAGTCGGGGCTTCTGCTTCCACCAGCCACCTAACACATTTAAGTGATGAGATGCCACAAATCGTTGAAATAAACATTGCCTATACACATTATACTTTCCAAACTAAGGTCTTAATAAATTTGTTTTGCAGCTGCCAGGAAAAGAAAGAGCAAAAACAATGCCATTCAAGACGACAGGGAGAGGTAAACCAGACGAAAGTCTTCCTTCACAGATGGGGACCGTTGAAGGACGGCAAATCGGTTTCTATAAGTAATGAAAGAACTAATACTGCTGAGTGAAAATGTACCTGGGGCTACTGGGCAAGTGATGGGTTTGGTACCGACTTAAGTCTCCAAAATATCTTGGCAGCAAAACATTGTCTCCTGTTGGGTTGGGCAGAAGCACGACAAGACCGGCAGAAACACCAACACGCGCTCCCTACCTCCACTTTCTATTAGGATTCCAGGAAATTAAGACGTGATGAGTTGGATTCGCTGTTTCTCTTTCCCATCACAGAAAAAAGACTCTTGGACGCTGTGATCACTGAAACACGTTTCTCGCCTCCAGCCTACCAATAACTTCGTAAAAGTTAAGTTTCCGCTCCTCCACTCCCAGTCGGGAAGGCCAAGCTGTGGCCGACGGCTAGCGTCCGCACCCCGCACTGCCGCAGCCCTCCCGGCGCGCTGGGGCGGCCGCCGCGCCTCTCCCCGGCCCAGCAGGCCCGCCGCCCGCCACGCCAGGCCAGCGCTCGGGCCTGGCACGCCCGGAACCCCGGGCGCTCACGCCGGGGCGGGCAGGCCCCAGCAGCTCCGGAGTGACGGGCTGTCAGGTGCGCGGGCGAGCGGCGCGGCTAGTCGCCGGGGTCCCCCTCCCGCGCCCACCCGCCGCAAACGCCGCCCGCGCCCCCGCACCGCCGAGCCCGGCCCGCCCCTGCGCGCCCCACAGCACGTCTCGCCGGCCCGGGCCCGGGCAGGCCAGGCCAGGCCGAGGGCGCGGCCAGCGCCTCCCGCAGAGGGCTCGGCCCAGGCAGCTCCTCACCTGCGTCCATCTTCCCCGTCCGGCAGCCGACTGACCCGAGCGGCGTCGCTCCGACCGGCCCGCAGCGCGACGCGGCGACCGGACGCCGCGGGGGCCAATCGGGACGCGGGCGCCGGCGAGCATCCGGCGCAGGGCGGAAGTGCGCGGGCGCCGCCATCTTGGCGTACGGCCGGGCCGCCGCCGCAAGCTCTGGGCCGCCGTGCGGGCTGTCTGGAGACGTCTCGTGGGCCGGCGGCTCGCTCTGCTGCCCGACGGGACACTGCGCTTGCCACGCGCGGAGCTCCCTTCACTCAGAGGACGCCGGAGAAGTCATCGATGCGACGGAGGCCAGCTCCGTGCCCGCTGGCGCGGCCATCTTGCCGTACGGATGGGCCCCGGCGCGCCCATGTCGCCGTACGGACTTCCCGCGCCAGGGCGGCTCCCTCGCCTGCCGCCGGTCCGCCTGCCGACGCTTCGAGGGGCCGGCTGCGCCCCGCTGGTCGCGGGGACGCCCGAGCGCGCGGCGGGCGCGGGCGGAGGCGGGGGCGGGCCGCGGCGAGCGCCCGCGCCGCCATCTTGCCGTACGGCGCGGACGCCGCGGGCCGGCCCACGTCCCGAGCCGTGTCGCCGCCGCGCTCCCTCCCTCGGGGCGGTCCGCGGGCGGGCGGGCGGCGAGGGCCGGAGCCTGGCGGCGCGGCTGGGCCGAAGCCCGCGATGGTGATCTGCTGCGCGGCCGTGAACTGCTCCAACCGCCAGGGCAAGGGCGAGAAGCGCGCCGTCTCCTTCCACAGGTACGCGAGCGCCGCCGCCCCGGCCCGCCACGCCCCCGCCCGGCCCGGCCCCGCGGGGAAACTGAGGCCGCGCGGGCCGCCCGAGCGCTGGGGGTGCGCTGGCGCCGGGCCTCGGCCGCTCGGGCGCCGCGACTGAGTCGGCGCGGGCGGTGGGCGCGGGCGCTGTGTGACCTTGGCCCGGGCCGGCGTCTCTGGGCCGGGCGCCTCGGGCCGGCGCGGCCACCGGGCCCCTCCGCCCCGGCCCCGCGTCCGCCCGCGCGCGGTCGGCGTGGGCCGCGCCGCCGGCGTCCAGAAGCGGCGGTTCGGCACTCGCTGCCCCGCGGCGGCCGGCGCCGGCTTCCCCCGGCTGCGCGCTCCGGCCCGCCCGGCGCCGGCCGCCGCACTTCCTGGGTCGCAGGCCCGCCGGGAGCCGGCGCGGGGTCCCGCGCCCCGGGCCGCGCCGAGCGGGAGACGCCGCGGGCCGCGCGTCCCGCCGCGCCGGGCCGGCCCCCCGCGGGGCCTGAGGACGCCGCGACCCGGGAGCCCGCGTCTGCGCCTCAGCACGCGGGAGCTTCCAGAACGGCGGCCCGAGGGAGCCCTGCTCAGAGGACGAGCCCCTTCCAGACGTTTCTGTCGTGTGTCGCGAGGCGGTCTGTGAGTTTTAAAGACGGGGCTGGCACGTGCTATCACGGCGGCGCCGAAAGTTCCCGGTGGCTCGCTCCGAGCCTCGAGTAACTGCAGGGTGTTCCAGCCGTCTTGACAGCTTCCTTCAGAGCGTGTGTCCCACGAGGTCTGTTACTGTCCCCGAAAATGAGGCAGAGCACTGCGGCGGTCTCAGGAGCAATGGGGGGCAGAGGACGCGGGACTGGGCGGCGGTGGGGCGTCTTTGGAATCGGCCCACCACAGAGTCAGAGAGGAGGTTAGAAGGTCATGTCGCTTAGAACTTCCCAGGGTTTGTCCTGGTCCACAGCGGCCTCTGGTGGGATACAGGACCTCAGGTGCGGCAAATAGCAGTGAGGAACGGCTGGCCCCACCCCTCATCCTGAGCATCATGTGCGTTTGGGGTTCTTGGTTTTGTTTTGTTTTTTTTTTTTTCCTTTTTTTGGTTAGAGACGGTCTCACTGTTGGCTGGGCTGGAGTGCAGCGATCCTCCCACTTCAGCCTCATACTGCTAGGACTGCAGGCCTGCACCACCATTCCCAGCTAGCTTTGTTGTTGTTTTTAAGAGACCGGGTTGCTCGGGCTGGTCTTGAACTCCTGGCCTCAAGCAGTCACTCCTGTCTCTGCCTCCCAGAGTGCTGGGATTGCAGGTGAGAGCCATTGTGCCTGGCCAGGTCTGTTTTCTAAAATACACATGTTGCCTCAATGAAGAAATGGTTACTAAGTATCCTTATTAGGTAATAAAGAAGAAATAGTTAAATATCTCATTCAGTATCTTCCAGGACTGGTTGCTTTTCTCCCCCCAAATTTTTTTCTTATGGTGAATACATGTAACAAAATTTACTGTCCTAACAAATGTTTTTTTGTTTGTTTTTTTTTATTTTTTTATTTTTTGAGACAGAGTCTCACTTTGTCGGTCAGGTCAGGCTAGAGTGAGTGCCGTGGTGTCAGCCTAGCTCACAGCAACCTCAAACTCCTGGGCTCAAGCGATCCTCCTGCCTCAGCCTCCCAAGTAGCTGGGACTACAGGCATGCGCCACCATGCCCGGCTAATTTTTTCTATGTATATTAGTTGGCCAATTAATTTCTTTCTATTTTTAGTGGAGATGGGGTCTCGCTCTTGCTCAGGCTGGTTTCGAACTCCTGACCTCGAGCAATCCGCCGGCCTCGGCCTCCCAGAGTGCTAGGATGACAGGTGTGAGCCACCGCACCCGGCCTGTCCTAACAAGTTTTAAGTGTTCCGTTCAGGGGCACATTGTTTTGCAACCATCACCACCACCATCTCCAGAATTCTTTTCATCTTGTAAAGCAGAACCTCGGCAACACACCAGCTCTCCATGGCACTCTCCCCCAGCTCCTGGCACCCACCGCCTACTTTCTGCCTCCATGAATTTCAGTGCCCCAGGAACCTCATGAGGGAAGCACAGTGACTGGCTTGTTCCACTCAGCACAGTGTCCTCAAGGTTCATCTGGCTGGTTGACTTTTAAAGGGAGCAGTTTTACTTCTAGTTGTGGAATATAGCAGGAACACAGAACTACAGCTTTTGAATCTTACCTTCCAGAGCCTGTTGCCACATCCTCAGCTGCTTCAGCCGTGGCTGGTGCTGTCCCCAGGCCAGCTATCTGAGGCGCTCTCCTGGCCTCGCGCTCCCATCTCTGTGGGCTGACACCAGCCTGGCTTCTCAGGAGGGCCCTCAGCCATCCTGGTTTTAGTGCCCCAAGTCCTGCCCTCCAGGCACATTGGAAGGGCTGGTCGGCTGTTAGCTTCTGGGAATTACTTCCTGCTGTCCTGATGCCATCCTGGCTATTTGTAAGCATCCTGTGTCCTTGTGGGGCATTTACAACCGCCTGGGAGGAGTTACTTGCCTTCTTTTCTGTCTGTCCCACAGACTGTGAACTCCTTAAGGGTAGACAATGAGTCTTTCATCTTTCTATTCCAATAATAACTTACAAGTAGAAGGCGTTTCTTAAATCTTTATTAAAGTATTTTTTAAGCAGATGAAGTCAGTATAGCTTTGGGTGCTTACAAAGCTTTGTTTTGCTTTTATAGTTGATAATTCTAGTGGGAAACTGGATTCTAATTACTTTCGTTGTTTGTCCTGCAGATTCCCCCTAAAGGATTCGAAACGGTTAATCCAGTGGTTAAAAGCTGTTCAGAGGGATAACTGGACCCCCACCAAGTACTCATTCCTCTGCAGTGAGCATTTCACCAAAGACAGCTTCTCTAAGAGGCTGGAGGACCAGCACCGACTGCTCAAGCCCACGGCTGTGCCGTCCATCTTCCACCTGACTGAGAAGAAGAGGGGGGCTGGAGGCCATGGCCGCACCAGGAGAAAGGACACCAGCAAGACCACGGGGGGTGTGAGGGGCCACTCGAGCACAGCAGCTGGTAAAGTGGCTGCAGGTTGGTCATCATCCTCGAGTGAAAACCCGATGGCCAAGCCGGAGTCCCGCAAGTTGAAGCGAGCTGCTCTGCAGGGCGAAACCGCACCCAGGGCTGCCCGGGAGGCTGCCTGCCAGGAGCAGGCACAGCAGTCTCTGGAAAGAACTCCAGGAGACGGACCGGCCACCACGGCGGTAGGCAGCCAGGCAGAAGCGGAAGTGTCTGCTGCAGATGCTGGTGATGAGAACACCCCCTCCTCCACTGGTGGGGGCGTGGCCGATAAGAGTGGCATTTCCATGGATGACTTTACTCCCCCAGGATCTGGGGCATGTAAGTTTATTGGCTCACTTCATTCGTATAGTTTCTCCTCCAAGCACACTCGAGAAAGGCCGTCTGTCCCCCGAGAGCCCATTGACCGAAAGAGGCTGAAGAGAGATGTGGAGCCGAGCTGCAGTGGGAGTGGCCTGGGGCCCGACAAGAGCCTGACCCAGAGCCCCCCAAGTTCCTCACTCACAGCCACACCTCAGAAGCCTTCCCAGAGCCCCTCTGCCCCTCCGGCCGACGTCACCCCGAAGCCAGCTGCAGAAGCTGTGCAGAGTGAGCACAGTGACGCCAGCCCCATGTCCATCAACGAGGTGATCCTGTCAGCCTCAGGGGCCTGCAAGCTCATCGACTCTCTGCACTCCTACTGCTTCTCCTCCCGGCAGAACAAGAGCCAGGTGTGCTGCCTCCGGGAGCAGGTGGAGAAGAAGAACGGTGAGCTGAAGAGCCTGCGGCAGAGGGTCAGCCGCTCTGACAGCCAGGTGCGCAAGCTGCAGGAGAAGCTGGACGAGATGAAGAGAGTGAGCTTCCCCTACCTGAGTGGCCTGCTGTGCCCCAGCCGCGGTCAGTACCAGAGCGTCCGCCGCTCCCACGCTTCCTTCCCAGTAGGAGGGGTTTTCTGAGATGTGGTTGGTGTCCTCTGAGTGTGTCTGTGGGTTGTGTGCGCCCTGTGGTCTCAGGAGGAAGCTCTGGTGGCAGCCATAGCTTGTGGACGAGGGACCCAGGTTAGAGGGCTGACCTCACTTGCTCCCGGGCACGTGAGAGGCATCTTCGTGTTTTGGCGATCTAGGTGAAAAGGAGGCATTTCACGCCAGCGGGAACAGCCCGCACTGCTCAGCAGAAGGTTGGGGGGAGGTAGTGTCTGTTGCATACTTTACACAAACATCGATTGCAGGTGAGTTGGGATCTAAATGTGAAATAAAACATGAAGTAAACTATTGGGAAAAATATAAGAGACTCTTAAAACCATAGGAGATTCTTTCCATTCATGTTTTAACGAATATCCTTGAAGTTATTTTGAACATTAATAATTTTTTTAACATCTATTCAATGTTAACATCTATTCAAGTATAATGCATTCTCTGTTGTAAAAGTTAAAACATTACAGAAATATATGGGCTAAGAAATGGCAAAAATTCCCATTTCTCATCCACCTTTCACTCCCAAGTTTGTTTTTTTTTGTTCGTTTGTTTCGTTTTACATATGGACGGGGGTCATTGTATTGCTTAGGCTGGACTCAGACTCCTGGGTTCATGCCATCTTCCTGCCTCAGCTGCTTCACCTCCCAAGTTTTATTCCTTTTCGCTGTTAAAAATTTGGTGTGTAATCTTTTAGATTATTTTCTGTGCTTTTGCATACATGTCTGTCTATATGAGTAGGTTGAATATAATTTTGTGTTTATTGGCTCTATTTTTCCCTATTTTACTGTCAAGCATTTGTTAAAATTGGTTTCTAGATGCTCTTTACATATTAAGGGTATCGTCCTTTGCCTATTACATACAGAAAATGTTTTCCCGCCACGCTGTTCGTTCCATCTGGACCAGTGTTTGTCAGAAGATGGTGAAGATTTCTGGTGGGACGAAGTGGGCAGGGCCTGCTGGGTCCCCACGGCAACAGCCACCAGCACAGCCAGAAACAAAGCCCATCAGTGTGTTGCCAGGCACCCTGAGAGAGAAAGGCCCCACTGAGTGCCATTCATCTAGATTTTCAGATCAAATCTAGATATTCAGATGTTCAGACACTATATTCTCTTAGCATTTTTAAGGTAACTTTTTAGTTTCTCATGCCTAAGGTTGCTTTTGGTAGCTTTTTGCTGTTCCTTTTGGTCTGACTTTCCACAGTTCGTCACTGCTGCAGGTCTTTCCAGGCAGCCAGCCTTCACCTCTGCATGGCTGTCTGTTCCTTGATCTCACTTCCTTCTCTGCTCCTTTCTGTCCTGTCCTCCTGGCCCCGGGCACGTTTCCTCACACCTGCAGTTGAGGCTGTGGACCTCCTACCCCACTGGCCACGCGCCTTGTGTTGCTCTTGTTGCTGTTCAAGTCTACGTGGTTTGTAATTTCAGTCTTGAGTTCCCCTTTAACCCTACAGTTATTTAGAAGGGCATTGGCAGGTTTTTATGTCGATAGATGGGGGAGGGGAGCTGATTATTTTGTAGTTACTTTTTAATTTTATTACATTAAGGTCTAATATTATCCGTTAAAGAGTTCTACTTTTTGGAATCTTTTGAGATTTCATTATGGCTTAATACACAGTCTGTTTTATGACTATTGCATGGTGGTCCGAGAAGAATGTATCCTCTCTACTCGTAGGTTACATTGTTCTGTGTGGCCCAGACGCTGGGATCTTGATATTTGTATCAGCCAATGGGTCTGGGCGGTGATTCTTGCTGGGTACTCGGTCTGCTGATTTCTGAGAAGATACTCGGTCTCTCATTCCCAAGGAGCTCATGTCTCGTTCGTCTGTCAAGTTTTGCTTTATGTTCAAGACCAAGCTGTTAGAGGCATAGTTTTCCTCACTGTTATTGATACAGAAAAACCCACTTTGTCCCACTTAACCTCTTCTCTTCTCTCCTCCCCTCCCCCTCTCCCCTCTCTCCACGACAGAGTCTGACTCTGTTGCTTGGGCTAAAGTGCCGTGTCGTCAGCCTAGCTCACAGCAACCTCAAACTCCTGGGCTTAAGCGATCCTCTTGCCTCAGCCTCCCTAGTAGCTGGGACTGCAGACATGTGCCACCATGCCCAGCTAATTTATATGTATATATGTATATGTTAGTTGTCCAGCTATTTTTTTTCTATTTTTTAGTAGAGACAGGGTCTCGCTCTTGCTCAGGTTGGTCTCGAACTCCTGAGCTCAAACGATCCTCCCAGCTTGGCTTCCCATAATGCTAGGATTACAGGTGTGAGCCACCACACCTGGCCTTAACTTCTTATTTCTTTATCTCATTTTCAACCTTTTCATGTCACTTTATTTTATAGTTATATTTTTAACTAAATCTGAGAACTGCTGTCTTTATAATCTACATGCAATTGTGATTATTGATAAGCTAGAACTTGGGCCTACCTTTTTACTTTTTAAATTGCTAAGTTTTGCCATCATTTCTTTTTTCTTCTGGTAGATACTTTTCAGTTTTAAAAACAAACAAGTAAGCTCATCTTTCTGTAAGTGTTTAGGGCGGATCAGTTCTCATGTGAACCCTCCCTGGGTCGAGACTATTTGGGATCTTAGTTCTATATTGTTCTTGTTTTTACCCCCATCAAGCAATGATAATTATTTAGATTTAAGTATACATCTTAATGGTTACTTTATTCACTAATATTTATTGTATCCAAGCTTGTCTTCTGTTTTAGATTTTTTTTTTCTCTTCTTTTTGAGACAGGGTCTCACTCTGTCACCCAGGCTGGAGTACAGTCACACAACGCTCAGCTGCAGCATCAAACCCCTGGGCTCAAGGACTCCTCCTGCCTCATCCCCCTGAGCAGCTGGAACTATGGCCATGCATCACCACGCCCAGCTAATTTTTAACTTTTTTGAAGAGACAGGGTCTCACTATTGCCCAGGTGGGTCTCAAACTCCTGGCCTCAAGTGATCCTCTTGCCTCAGCCTTCCAAAGTGCTATGATTACAGGTGTGAACCACCATGCCCATCCCTTTTTGGAAATGTTTAATGCTTTTTCAAAGAATTCATATGCCTGCAAAATTTTGAGAGATAATCAGTTTGTGGTTGTCAGTTTTTCTGTGTGCTTGAGTTTTTGAATGATAGTTTGGTCGAGAGCACAGTTCTAGGTGTTAAACCCTTTCCTATCTGAGCCTAAAGGAATCATTTCTTTGCCTTCTGTGCAGGTCCGTTGTCTGATGGAACAGGTTAGACTCTGGTTCCTCTGTGGGAGACTGCCTCTTCCTGCAGAGGTGGGCAAGTTTCTTTTTGTACCTGGTGTCTGCAGTGTTACCAGCCTTGTCTGCTGGGTCTCATTACTTTCATTCACTTATGGGCCCTTTTGATCTGAAGGCTCATTGCTTTTCAGATGTGGCAAATTTTCCTCTATTGTTTCCTTGATTATTTCCTTCCGGTGTGTTGGAAATTAATATGACGGTTTTAAGCAGGGAGCGGCCTGATATGGTTTAGGTTTTGCAGAAGATCTCCCCACTGCTATGGAGGAAGGGTGGCAGGGGACTTGAAGGTGGAGGGGCTCCTAGGGTAGGTGGTGATGGCTCAGACTGGTGGGCGTGGCAGTGGTGGTAAGGATGCTGTGGTACTCCCTAGGCAGAGTGGGGAAGGAAAAGAGTGACTCTGATTCTAAGGCCACCTGCTGGATTTGGGCTTGAGCACCGGGGAGCATGGTGCCTCTGTTCACTGTGGTGGGGAAGGAGCAGGCAGGTGGGAGTGAGGAAGAGTTTGAGATGCTAATGCCGGGTTTTTTGTTTGTTTGTTTGTTTTTTGAGACAGAGTCTCACTCTGTTGCCCAGGCTAGAGTGCTGTGGTGTCAGCCTAGCTCAGAGCAACCTCAAACTCCTGGGCTCAAGCAATCCTGCCTCAGCCTCCCCAGTAGCTGGGACTACAGGCATCTGCCACCATGCCCGGCTAATATTTTCTATATATTTTTAGTTGGCCAATTAATTTCTTTCTGTTTTTAGTAGAGACAGGGTCTCGCTCTTGCTCAGGCTGGTTTTGAACTCCTGACCTTGTGCGATCCTCCTGTCTCGGCCTCCCAGAGTGCTGGGATTACAGGCATGAGCCACCGCCCCCAGTCTAATGCCAGGTTTTGAACAGGCAGCCTGATACCAGCACCCGACCTGTTAGAACTGGGTGTGTGGGTCTGGCGTGTTGGGGGGCAGAGGTGTCTAAAGCCCCGGGCACGAGAGTAGGCCATGTCACTAGAGGTGCAGCTGATGTGGTCCAGGAGAGGAGACTGAGGCCACCCAGAAAGGAGGGCACGCAGCGGTGCTGGGTACAGCACTGGCCACCATGAGGTCACTGGGGACCAAGTCTCACTGAGTGGTGGGGTGTGGAGGGGTACAGGCAAGGGCCGGGGACAAGGCACTTCTTTAAAAGGTTTAACTATGAAGGGAGTTGGACAAGCAGCCAGTAGCGAAGAAGGAACGTGGCTCCACGGGAGGACTGTGGTCCCTGAGAGGTGCGGGCTGCACTCCAGAGCAGCCTGAGGGTGGAGAGCAGTGGGCATCTGCCCACTCCCCGGGAGCTGCCCCGGGCTCTCCCTGCCGTGTGCAAGGCCGAGGACTGGGAAGGTGCAGGAGGTGTCCGGGCACCGGTTCTGAGAGGGAGAGGGATGCCCCTCTACTGTGTCCGTGTCTGTGACATGTCCTCAGAATGTGTGCCCTCTTCGTGATTTCGGTGCTAATACAGATTTGTTCTCTGGTGGAGGAATCTTTGGGTCATTTTTTTAGGGATTTATGTGGTAAGGGGTATACACATATTTATTCAGTCCATTATCTTTAGCCAATCCCTCTATTTATTTGTGTGCAAGTTCCCCAGAGTGAAGGAGCTGGGCCAGTGGTCTTCAGAGGTTAGTCCAAGGTGTCCTCCCGAAGCTGGTGCCAGGTGGTGTTCTCCTGGGGGTCGGCACTCTCTCCCTAACCCTTCTCTGACACAGGGCATGACGGCTCAGGCCTGTGGTCCCAGCTACTCAGGAGGCCGGGACAAGAGGATCACCGAGCCCAGTTCAGCTGCAGTGAGCTGTGACCCTGGCTCTAAAGGAGCCCTCCCCAAAAGGAGGACAGTTCCTTGAGGATACACTGTGTTTCTATGAGCCGTGCGGGGACATTTGTGTGTGTTCATCGTTTAGCTCCTTCCTGACCGTGCCGTTTCCCACCTTGCTCACTGACTGGGAATGCTCTTGATAAAACAAGGGTGCTCATGGCTATCAAATATGATTCAGCCAGTTGACTTGCTTCAAACATCTGTTTTCTTTTCATTCCTTCATAGATTCATTATCTACATACAATTTTTGAATTAGTCTGGATTTTAAAATTATTTTTGCATAAAATCTTGAATGTATACAAATTAAACAGGGTAGTATAATAATAATAAGCCCCAATACTGTCCTTTGCTTCAGCACTTACCGATATTCTGAGGTTCTTGTTTTGTCTCTACTTCTACCTCTTCCCCAACGTCTGCTGATTGTTTTTTGTTTTTGTTTTTTTGTTGTTTTTTGAGACAGAGTCTCGCTTTGTTGCCCAAACTAGAGTGAGTGCCATGGCATCAGCCTAGCTCACAGCAACCCCAAACTCCAGGGCTCAAGCGATCTCCTGCCTCAGCCTCCCGAATGGCTGGGACTACAGGCATGCGCCACCATGCCCAGCTAATTTATTTTTTTTTATATATATATATATATATATGTATATATATATATATAACATATATATATTTTTGTTTTTTGCCAATTAATTTCTTTTATTTTTAGTAGAGATGGGGTCTCAGTCTTGCTCAAGCTGGTTTTGAACTGATCTTGAGTAATCCTCCCACCTCAGCCTCCCAGAGTGCCAGGATTACAGGTGTGAGCCACCGCACCTGGCCCGGATGTACTTTTTTTTTTTTTGAGACAGAATCTCACTCTGTTGCCTGGGCTAGAGTGCCGTGGCATCAGCCTAGCTCACAGCAACCTCAAACTCCTGGGTTCAAGTGATCCTTCTGCCTCAGCCTCCCGAGTAGCTGGGACTACAGGCATGCACCACCATGCCCGGCTAATTTTTTAAGAGTTTTTTGTACATTTTGAATACAAGTCCTTTATCAGATATGTGTTTTGCAAATATTTCCTCCCAGTCTGTGGCTTGTCTATCTATTCTTTTAACATTGTCTTTGGCATGGCAGACGTTTTCAAGCTCGATAAAATTCAACTTACCAGTTTTTTCTTACATGGATCGTGCGTTTGGTGTTATATCTAAAAACTCATTGCCAAATCCAAGGTCACTTAGATTTTCTCCTGTGTTTCTTCTAGGAGTTTTATAATTTTGTGTTTTACATTCAGGTTTCTGATATATTCTGGGTTAATTTGGGGGAAAGGCATAAAGTCTGTTTAGATTCCTTTTTTCCCCCATAAGGTCATCCAGTTGTTTCAGCACCGTTTGTTGATTAGACGATTCTTTCTCCACTATATTGGCTTTGCTCTTTGTCAGAAGTTGGTCGTGTGGGTTTACTTCTGCACTCTGCTCTGCCCCACTGGTCTGCGCGTGCTTTGGCAGCACGTGCCGCACTGGGCCTTGCAGTACGACTCGAATTCGGGCTGTCGTCCAGCTTTGTTTTCAGGATGGCGTTGGCGATTAGGAATCTTTTTACCTTTCCAGATACACGTTAGCATAGTGTGTCAAGATCTGCAAAATAGGCCGGGCGTGGTGGCTCACGCCTGTAATCCTAGCACTCTGGGAGGCCGAGGCGGATTGCTCAAGGTCAGGAGTTCAAAACCAGCCTGAGCAAGAGCGAGACCCCGTCTCTACTATAAATAGAAAGAAATTAATTGGCCAACTAATATATATATATATATATGTGTGTAAAATTAGCCGGGCATGGTGGCACATGCCTGTAGTCCCAGCTACTCGGGAGGCTGAGCCAGCAGGATTGCTTGAGCCCAGGAGATTGAGGTTGCTGTGAGCTAAGCTGACGCCATGGCACTCACTGTAGCCTGGGCAACAAAGTGAGACTCTGTCTCCAAAAAATAAAAAAAAGATCTGCAAAGTAGCTTACTGGGATTTTGATTGGGGTTGTGTTGAAGCTATAGGTAAAGTTGGGAAGGACTGACGTCATAACGGTATTGAGTCTTCCAGTCGTGGAATTGTCTCCCGTGTATGTAGATCTTCTTACGTTCTTTCATCAGAGTTTTGTCATTTTCCTCAAAACTTAAACATTTTATATACATATTTTGTTAGATTTGTACCTAAATATTCCCTTTTTGGTGCAAATATAAATGTTGCCATGTTTTCTGTTTCAAATTCCAGTTTATTGCTAGTATATATAGGAAAGCAAATGCCTTTTGCATGTTAACCTTGTATCCTGCAACCTTGCTATAGTTGCTTTTTAGTTCTGGGAGGGCTTTTTTTGTGGCTTTTCTGAGATTTTAGTCATATTATCTGGGAACAAAGGCAGTTCCATTTTTCCTTTCCAATCTGTATACTTTTTATTAATTTATTTTTTCTTCTTCTTCTTCTGTTGCTTTAGCTAGGACTTCTGGACCGGTGATGAATAGGAGTGGGGAGAGGCGGCATCCTCTCCTCGTTCCTGATCTCAGAGAGCAAGCTTCTGGTGTCTCACCATTAATTATTATAACACTGTGACATAATAAGAAACACGTATTTGGGTTTTGCGTTGGTTCCTGGCATGGAGCTCATAAAACCTTTAGGCTTTCCTGAGTGAAAGGGGCGAGGGGAGTGTCTCTTCTTGTTCACAGTGAGCCCCTTGCAGACACACCTGAGTTTGCTGATGAGGCGACTCCTGGAGAGTGGGGCTGGTCCCCAGGATGGGGGGAGCCAGCCTTGTGACTTGGGGACTGAAAGCCCCACCCCTGACCTCAGGAAGGAGAGAGGGCTGGAGATTGGGTTCAGTCTCTAATGGCCAGTGGGTTAGTAAGTCATGCCTATATAACGAAGCCTCCATAAAATCCCAAAAGGAAGAAGCTCAGCAAGTTTCAGGTTGGTGAACATGTGGAAGCCCCTGGGGGTGGGCTGGGCGGGGCACGGAGGCTCTGTGCCCTCCCCCGTGCCTCGCCCTGGGCTTCTCTTCCTTCTGGCCGTTCCTCGGTTGTGTGCTTTACTCTACAATCCACGGTTGACAGTACAGAGACCATCTCTGGGTTCTGTGAACATTACAGCAGGTTACTGAACTCCATGAGGGGTCGTGAGAGCCACCAGTTTGCAGCCAACTCTGACAAGTGGTGGTAGCCTGGGATGTGCTGCCCGGATGGGCATCTGGTGTGGGGGACACTCCTGACACTGAGCCCTTAACTTTTGGGGACTGTGCTAACTCCAGGCAAGGCAGTTGGTATCAGTATGCGTCAAATTGTGGGACACCAAGTTGGTGTCCGCCGAGGACTGGTTTGTGTGGGAAATCCTCACATTTGGTGTCAGAAGAGCTGTGAGACAGTAGAGGGAAACACCGTTTTCCTTCTTAGTGTCATGTTAGCTGTAGTTTTTTATATGTTCTTTACCAAGTTGAAGACGGTCCCCTCTGTTCCTAGTTGCTGAGAGTTTTTATCATGAATGAATATTGGAATTTATCAAATGCTTTTCCTGTGCCTATTGGTGATTTGTGATCATACAATTCATTGATGTGACAGATTATGTTACTTGATTTTAGAAAGCTGAGCCAACCTTGCATACCTGTAATAAATCCTTCTTGGTCATGGTATGTAATTCTTTTTATGCATTTTTTTGTTTGCCTTTTAAAATGAATATAATATAGTTGGTATTGTAATGTATATAAGCCTCTCGCTTCCTATATCCAGAATACCATAAAAATTGCCATTTTAGTTTCCAAATACAAAAAACCCCACAATATTATCCTATGGTCAACAAAAGAATTTTGTCTTAAATATGAGTTTCATAACAAAAATGATTTTTTTCCCTGCAAAGAATAAAGGCCAACAGAGACTTTTATGAAAATACAGTTTGAATTTTTTTTTTTTTTGACAAACTGCAGTTTGAATTTTATTTTACTTTATTGATTGATTTTTTTTTTTTTTTTTTTTTTTTTGAGACAGTCTCACTATGTTGCCCAGGTTAGAGTGCAGTGGCATTAGTCTAGCTCATAGCAACTTCAAACACCTGGCCTCAAGCAGTCCTCCTGCCTCAGCCTCCCAAGTAGCTGGGACTACAGGCATGTGTGACCATGCCTGGCTAATTTTTCTCTTTTTAGTAGAGACAGCATCTCGCTCTTGCTCAGGCTGGTCTGGAACTCCTGACTTCAAGCGATCCTCCCACCTCAGCCTCCCAGAGTGCTTGAATTTTTATTTTTTTTTATCAGAATTATATTTATTTATTTTTAAATGCATATTTTGATTCAGTCTGCTGACATTTTATTAAGGATTTTATATTTGTATTCATGAAAGACATAAATCTGTAGTTTTCCTTTATCGTAATGTTTTTATTTGGTTTTGGCATTAGGGTAATACTGAACTCATAGAGCACCCTAGGAAGGACTTCCCCTGCTAATATTTTCTGGAAGAGATTGTAGAAATGGGTATCATTTCCTTCTTGAGCACTTGGTAAAATTCACCAGTGAAGCCATCTGGGCTGGGTGCTTTCTGTATTAGAAAGCGTTATTATTCAGTTTCTGTCATAGATACTGTGATATAATAAATAAATGATAGATAGATAGATGGGTGGATAAGTCTGCTTCAGATTCTGGCACAGAGCTCCTAAGACCCATGTGATTTCCTGAATGATGGGTGCTAGGAGCATCTTTTGTTGTGATATTTGGTCTTTGACTCGGTTCCTGACACACAGCTTGTGATCTCAGGGACTTTTCTGGGTGCTAGGAGCATCTTTTATTCTAATAAGGAAACTCTTGGTGGCTCCCGGGTGGGGCTGGTCTCCAGAAGGACCAGGCTGAGATTAGAAGGTGGAACTGTCAGCCTCACCCCAACCCCGCATCCTCTGGGAGGGGCAGAAGGGCTGGAGGTTGAGTTAATTAATAATTGATTGTGGCTGCATAATTAAGCCTTCATAAAAATCCCTGAGCTACGGTGTTCAGATGGCTTCCAGGCTGGTGAACACATCCATGTGCTGGTGGTGTTGACTTTCTCTATCATTTTCTGTTTTCAATTTCACTGATTTCCAATATAGTTCTTATTGTTTCATTTGCTTTGTTTTGGCATAGTTGCTCTTCTCTCTCTGTTTTACTAAGATGAAAGCTTAGATTATTGACTTTAGATCTTCTTTCCCAATATTCAATGCTATGAATTTCCTTGTAAGCATTGCTTTTTGCTGCATCCCATAAATTTTGATAAGTTATGTTTTCATTTTCATTTAGTTCAAATATTTAAAAATTTCTGTTAAGACTTCTTCTTTGGCCCACATGTTATTTATTTGCTTGTTTGTTTGAGATGGGGTCTTGCTCTGTCGCCCAGGCTAGAGTGCAGTGGTGTCCCAGCTCACTGCAGCCTGGAACTCCTGGGCTCAAGTGATACTCCTGCCTCAGCCTCCTGAGTAGCTGACACTACAGGTGTGAGCCACCACACCCGGTGAATTTTTTAAAATTTTTTTTAGAAATGGGGTCTCACTATGTTACCCAGGCTAGTCACAAACTCCTGGCCTCCCAAAGTGCTGGGATTCGAGGCATGGGCCACTGCACCCAGCCTCCATATGTTTATTTTTATTTTATTTTTTTTGAGACAGAGTCTCACTTTGTTGCCCAGGCTAGAGTGAGTGCCTTGGTGTGTCAGCCCAGCTCACAGCAACCTCAAACTCCTGGGCTTAAGCGATCCTTCTGCCTCAGGCTTCCGAGTAGCTGGGACTACAGGCATGCACCACCATGCCCAGCTAATTTTTTCTATATGTATTAGTTGGCCAATTAATTTCTTTCTGTTTATAGTAGAGATGGGGTCTCGCTTTTGCTCAGGTTGGTTTCAAACTCCTGACCTCGAGCATTCTGTCCGCCCCAGCCTCCCAAAGTGCTAGGATTACAGGTGTGAGCCACCTCGCCCAGCCTCTCCATATGTTTAGAAGTGTGTTGTTCAATCTCCAAATATTTTGGAGTTGTTCAGCTATCTCGATGTTACTGATTTCTAGTTCAATTCCATTGTGGTCTAAGAGCATACTTTGTATGATTTCTATTCCCTTAGATTTGTTAAGGCATGTTAATGGCCCTGAGTGTGGTCTGTCTTAGTGAATGTGTGTTCTGTTGGATGAAGTAGTCCAGAGATGTCCGTTTTGTCCTTGATTGGTGGTGCTGTGGAGGCAGCTGTGTCCTCACTGCTTTTTCGCCTGCTGGTCTCTCAGTTTCTGATGGCAGCTGTTAAAGTCTCAGCTATAATAGTGAGTTCATCATCTGTTTCTGCTTGCGGTTCTGTCAGTTTTTGTCTCATGTAGTCTGATGCTCTGTTGTTAGGCACATCCGCCTTAAGGATCATGTGTCTTCTGGGAGAATTGATGCCTTCATCATTATGTAGTGCCCCTCTTTCTCCCTGATAATTTTTCTTATCCTTGATCCTATTAATACTTCATCTGAAACTACTCTAGCTTTCTTTTTTTTTGCCCAGGCTAGAATGCTGTGGTGTCAGCCTAGCTCAGAGCAACCTCAAACTCCTGGGTTCACGTGATCCTCCTGCCTCAGCCTCCTGAGTAGCTAGGACTACAGGCATGCACTACCATGCCCAGCTAATTTTTATATGTATATATTTTTTAGTTGTCCAGCTAATTTCTTTCTATTTTTTCAGTAGAGATGGGGTCTCACTTTTGCTTGGGCTGGTCTTGAATTCCTGAGCTCGCATGAGCCAGCACACCCAGCCTCCAGCTTTCTTTTGATTAGTATTAACATGGTATGTCTTTCTCTATCCCATTATTTTTACTATACATCTTTATATTTAAAATGGGTTTCTTATACACAACATATCATTGGGTCTTTATTTTTTTTATTTTTTCTTTTTTTTTTTGAGACAGAGTCTCACTGTGTTGCCTGGGCTAGAGTGCCGTGGCATCAGCCTAGCTCACAGCAACCTCAAATTCCTGGGCTCAAGCAATCCTTCTGCCTCAGCCTCCCAAGTAGCTGGGACTACAGGCATAGGCCACCATGCCTGGCTAATTTTTCCTATATATTTTTAGTTGGCCAATTAATTTCTATGTATTTTTAGTAGAGATGGGGTCTTGCTCTTGTGCTCTTGCTCAGGCAGGTTTCGAACTCCTGACCTTGAGCAATCCATCCACTTCAGCCTCCCAGAGTGCTAGGATTACAGGCATGAGTCACTGTGCCTGGCTCAATTTTTTTTTATTTTTTAGAAATGGGGTCTTGCTATGTTGTCCAGGCTAGGCTTAAACTCCTAGGCTCAAGTGATTCTCCTGCCTCAGCCTTCTGAGCAGCTGGGACTACGGATGCATACCACCACACCTGAATTAGCTGGGCATTTTATATGATTTCATTTTCTCTCTTCTCTTAGCATATCAATTATACTTCTTTTAGATCAGTTAAAATAAGAAAAAAGAAAAGATTTTATTTTACCTTCACCTATTCCTCTCTGAAGC
Organism: Mirza zaza; assembly: GCA_008750895.1. Classification (NCBI taxonomy): domain Eukaryota; kingdom Metazoa; phylum Chordata; class Mammalia; order Primates; family Cheirogaleidae; genus Mirza; species Mirza zaza. The sequence goes on along the minus strand of VSMD01027180.1, from coordinate 23,801 downwards.
TCTTCCCTTTTCATGTATAGCCATGTCCCTGGCCTGTGACACATTCCTTCTCCCTGAAGAACTGCGTTTAGTATTTCTTGCAGGGAAGGTCTACTGGCAAGGAATTCTCTCCTTCTTACTTGAGAAAGTCTTTATTTCCCCTTTGCATCTGAAGGATAGTTTCACTGGATGTAGAATTCTACTCTTTAGTTGTTGTTTTTGCTCGCACGGTTTCTGACAAGTCTGCTGTAATTTTTATCCTTTTTGCTCTACATGTAAGAACTTTTCCCTCTGGCTTCATTCATCATTCTTTTTTATCTTTGCTTTTCTACTGCTTGAATATGATATGCCCCTAGATTTTGGGTGGTTTTTTTTTTTTTAATCTTTTATTCTTTTTTTTCTTTCTGCATTTCAGTTTGGGAAGCTTCTGTTGTCATATCTCCCAGCCCGCTGGTTCTTTCCTCAACCGTGTCCATTCTGCTGATGAGCCGTCAGAGGCTCTTCATTCCTGTTGCAGTGCTTTTGATTGGTGGCATTTCCCTTTGACTCTTGCATCCATTTCCTCTTACGTTGCCCACTTTTTCCTTGACAGCCCTTAGCAGGTTAACCACAGCTATTTTAAATTCCCGATGTCTGAGAATTCCCAAATCTCTGCTGTGTTGGGTCTGGTTCTGATGTTTGTTCTGTCTCTTGACCCGGTGCTTTCGTGTCTTTAGCACGGCCTGTAATTGTTTTGTCGAAAGGTGGACATGACACATCAGGTATAGTCGTATGTCACGTGACGATATTTCAGTCACCTGAAGCACATGTGCCATAGTGGTCCTATGGGATTATAATAGGACTGAAAATTCTCTATCACCTAGTGACATTGTGGCCGTGGTCACTCAATTACGTTTTAAAAAATCAGTTTAGTGTAGTCTAAGTGCACGGTGTTTATAAAGTCTACAGTCATGTACAGTAACGTCCTGGGCCACTCACCCAGAGCAACTGTGAGTCCTGCAAGCGCCATTCGTGCTAGGTGCCCTGTACAGAAGTGACACTTTTTATCTTTTTTTTTTTTATATATATATATCAGTTGGCCAATTAATTTCTTTCTATTTATAGTAGAGACGGGGGTCTCGCTCTTGCTCAGGCTGGTTTCGAACTCCTGACCTCGAGCAATCCACCCGCCTCGGCCTCCCAGAGAGCTAGGATTACAGGTGTGAGCCAACTTTTTATCTTTTATACAGTATTTTGACTGTACTTTTCCTACTTTCAGATGTATTTAAATACATAAATACTTACCACTGTGGTACTGTTGCCCACAGCAGCAGTCCCCAGCCTTTTTGGCACCAGGGACCGGTTTCATGGAAGACGGTTTTTCTATGGACCAGGGCTGGGGGTGGGGGGACCTGCAAATACAGACGAAGGCTGACCTGCCGCTCACCTCCTGCTGTGCGGCCCCACGCACACTGGTCCACGGCCAGGGGGTGGGGACCACAGGCCTACGGTAGTGTTCAGTACAGTACAGGAAGATGCTGTACAGGTTTGTAGCTGAGGAGTAATAGGCTACACCACACAGCCTAGGTGTGGAGTAGGGCTGTACCATCTAGGTTTGTGTAGATGCTCTCTGATGTGCACACAGCAAAGAAATCACCTGGTGACCCGTTTCTCATACTGTATCTCCTGTTGTTAGCCGTCACATGACTGTAATAGAAACCGAGGCAAATCAGCCTTTATTGTGACGTCTTACCCGAGTCTGGCTAGCAGTCAGCTGTGTTTGATGTCCGCAGTAGCTGAAGGTGCTGGGGCTTCCCATTGTCAAGGGTCCTTGTTTTTGTCTCCCCTGTTGTCTTTGAGTTTCTCTAAGAACACCTTGCACTGCCTGGGGGTTTTCCACTGCCATCCATGTTGTTATGCTGGAGCCCTGCAGTGTGGTTGGGGGAGGGAGGTGGTCTATATCTTACAATTCTTCTTCTTATTATTATTTTGAGAGACAGGGTCTCGCTCTGTCGCCCAGGCTGGAGTGCAGTGGTGCAGCCATAGCTCACTGCAGCCTCCAACTCCTGGGCTCGAGAGCTCTTCCAACCTCAGCCTCCTGAGTAGCTGGGGGACTACAGGTGCACCACTACCATGCCCAGCTAAGTTTTTTTTTTAATGTTTTGTAGAGATGGGTCTCTACTGTGTTGCCCAGGCTGGTGTTGAACTCCTTGTCCCAAGTGATTATCCTGCCTTTTCTGCAGAGAGTGCTGGGATTACAGGCATGAGCCACCTGGCCATATAATTATTAATAAATGTCAGCCTTTTAGTGGCCTGTGTCCCTGAGCTGTGACCTGTGACCTTCACAGGCATTTCTTCCTTTCTTTTCCCCACTGTAGGTGAGACAGGAAGGGGGGGAAGTGGGGAAACGCCCTCCCCCAGGTGCAGTGAGCCCCTGGTGAGGTCTATTAGTGCAGAGCAGCCTTTGTCTTGGAGAATGCCTGGGCCCATTTCACATGGTCACCTCCTCTTCTCTGCCAGAGACTGAGGGTTTTTTTCCTGGCTTTTCATGCTGAGAACCTGATGGAGTCCCTGAAAGTAACACACATGCTTGCCACACTTAGCCTCCAGCACTTAATCCAATTCAAGAGGTCCCACCAGTTCATAGTGCCTGCAGTTGCCGCTCCAGGTAAGCAGGTGGAGGTGATTCTCTGTGTCGTAGGGGACATGTCTATGACCTCACTTCTCTGGTGGGTCCAAGAAAAGTTGTTGATTTTCAGTTCATTCAGTGTTTTTCTTGTAAAAATGGGAGTTATGGCTTCTGAGCTCTTTCCATTGCAGAGTTGAAACTGAAAGCTTCCTCCCCACCCCCGCACTATCAATGCTAATACTTCAATTTAGACATTTAGATTAAGTAGGTAATCAAACATAACACCTGCAAATAACTATTTGGACTCCCTTTATGTTTGTTTGTGTTTTTTTTTTTTTTTGAGACAGAGTCTCACTCTGTTGCCTGGGTTAGAGTGCTGTGGTGTCAACCTAGCTCACAGCAACCTCAAACTGCTGGGCTCAAGCGATTCTTCTGCCTCAGCCTCCCAAGTAGCTGGGACTACAGGTATGAGCCACCATTCCCAGCTGGTTTTTTCTATATATTTTTAGTTGGCCAATTTCTTTCTATTTTTAGTAGAGACGAGGTCTCACTCTTGCTCAGGCTGATTTTGAACTCCTGACCTTGAGTGATCCTCCCGCCTTGGCCTCCCAGAGTGCTAGGATTACAGGCTTGAGCCACCACGCCCCGCCCTTGATATAAAAAAGAACAGTCTCCTCCCCACCCTGCCAGTGGGACCCAAACGCGTCACCATGTGCAAGGATAGCCCCTCCTGGGACAGCCAGGTCAGGCAGCCTCACCTTCCTTACACCCTGTTGTACTGAGCTGTCCATGTCATTTTTCCGTGTGTGCCGTGGCAGGAAACACTGTTGTCACTAACACAGGGTGCTGTGAAAGTGGGAGGCATAAGGAAGGTTTCGTCCCCGAGTTCCCGGGCAGTTTGCCAGGACACAACAGTCTCGCAGCCTCCACCTTTAAAGCCAGAGAAGTGGTGGCCGGCCCTGCAGGAGACAGAACAGTACGCGCAAGGGTTCCAGAGGGACTGTCCAGAGAGGATCAGCTTCCACGATGTGTCTGGCCCAGCGTGTTTTTCCCGTTTGATAGGTTGCTTCCCTCTGTTGTGGTTGGTGGAACAGTGGAGGGTCTCAGTCCTTGCAGAAAACGTCTAGCCTCCCTGGCCTGCCCCTCGTTCATAAAATCCGACTCGATCGCCAAAGCTCCTACAGCTCTAAAATTCTGTGTTCTCCAGGGCTGCCTTTGTCTCCCACTGTATTCTGAGAAATGACCGTCACAAGGGCACTACAGTTCCCAGAATGCACTCTTTAAGTTCAGCATTCACTTCCTGCAGAGCATTAACAGCCAGGTGCAAACATTTCCCGTCAACTGGCAGAAAACAACCTTGAGGAACCTTGCCCGTGTTTCTGGAGTTTAGAAAACTTAGGGATGGGTAAGCCTGCTTTTAATGTCTCGGCCAAAAAGTGAAAATTTAAATTTCTTGTAGGAAATTTAAATTTTTGGTGTTGCATTTCGGTTGAGAGTTTAGTAAAAGAAAAATGAAATCAGGAAAAAAATGCATAGAAAAGCCTGTCTGATTTATTTAAAGAGGGTGAAAGTGGTAAATAGGCCAGATCCTTTATTAATTATACTTTTTGCTTCGTTTTACATTTAGTTTTCTTTTTCCAGTGAAGTGTCATTTACATAGTGTGTAAAATACACAAATTTTGAGGACATAGTTTGATGGATTTTAACATGTACCTAGTTTCAGGCCAACCTGATATTTGGATTCTAGAATTACCTGATTGGTCGTCCTGCCCTCCCCTCCCTGCCGTGCTCAAGGAAAGCAGGAGCCTCAGTGGCCGGAGCTGTGGCAGTTCCCTGGGCGGCCGTGCAGCCGGGACCCAGGGAGCAGGGAGGTGCCCAGCCAGGTGCAGGGGGCCAAGAGGGAGCAGGACCCAACCTGCTGTCCTTGTTCAAATTAAAATTCATTACGGTGAAGAGCAAATAGCAGCAAGCCTGGAGGGCCGAAGAGCTCACAGCATTTCTCAGAGCAGCCGGACCTTCCTGCAGAGTCAGGTCTCTCAGTGCGGCTGCCCCGTCGTACCTCGGGCAACCAGAACAACCTCTGCGTGCACAGTTAATGGCGTGCGCCTTCCTTTCCAGTCGTGCTACTTTTTCTCCGGAGTGTGGCATGATCTTTGTTGGAGAGCCCGGCAGACGTGAGCCCTGAGCGCCACACAAGTCAGCAGTCCCTCTCCAGGGGACTCGCAGACTTCGGTTCTGCACCTGTTTCCCGTGATTGGCGTGCACTTGCCACTTGTGGCAGAGTCGACTTGCGAGCACACGTGTGGTTGAGTGAGTTTCAGCCAGAGTTTGTGACAGGATTACGGCTCTTTCCAGGACGCCCTCCCCCCTCTGCTCAGGCGCCGCTTGTTGGGTGGAGCTCACCCTCTTTGGTGATGCCATCTGGCCCTGGGGTTGGCGTCTACCTCAGCTCTTGTGACCTGTGCACGTTCACCCTGCCCTTCCACTAAGGTTGCCAGCCCCTTTCCAGGTGGCCAGGCTGATGGCGTCAGCCACTGGTCATCTCCTTCCCCTGCCCACTCCTGCCACCTGACTCTCTTACTCTTCTGCTTCCCTGGCCACATGAGCAGCGTAAGCCTCTTCCTGTGTTCTGGTTCTGGCAATTCTGTCCCCCGGCCCTGGGCTGCTGGCTTCTGGGCTCAGTCCCCTTGACCTGGGTGGCCTCCCAGCTCCTCTCACCTGCCCGAGACCCCCAAAGCACAGCTCCTATTGGGCCAGGCCTCGCTCAGACCTGGCCCCCGCGTTGTCGAGGAGCAGAGGACGCGTGTGCCCCTGCGTTTGCACCCCTGAGGTTCGCAGGCCCTGGGCAGCCTGCCTGCTGAGCACGGCTCCCTCTGCTTCCCAGCCCCAGCCAGGGACCTGCTCTCACCCGGAGCCCTGCCCTGTGTGGGACTTGGCCACTCAGTTCTCCACCATCACCCTCCCCGACTCAGGAGCAGAGGGTGCTCCTTGGAGCACCTTCCCCACCCCACTCCCGTGGCCCCCGTGTGGCTTCCGTCTGTGCGCTCCTGCTGCCGCCTTTCTGTGTCCCCTCTGATGTCATTTTCTGCATTTTGCTAGGATTCCTTGTATTGACACCTGCTTCTGGCGAAGGAGGGCTGAGCAGAACCCCCTTCCACGGGTCATCGCTGATCACTCTGCCCTCCTCCTAGATAAAAGGCATCCCGGCACATCTCGGGCCCACCTGGAGGGGCGTGGTGGGACAGACAGTCCGGTCACACTGACACAGACTTTGTGCAGGCCCTGTCCTCACCAAGCCGCCACACCCAGCTTTCCCTGGGATTTCCTAGCAGGCGCTTGCTCTCTGTTGAGCTGCAGTCTCACAGTTGTGTCGTGGGCTGGTGAGCCTGCGCGGCCAGCACGGGGAGGACTTTCTGTGTGAGTCCTTGCCACCCCGGCCACGCGCGAGGGCTCTGGCCCTTTCTAGCCTGGTTTCCATTTGTCTGTGTTCCAGCCACCTGCGTCCCGGAGTTTTTTTCCTTCTTTTACTTCTTTCCCGACTTCTGCCAGCTCCTGTTTTCTTGCCATTTCTTTCCTGAGTTCTTGCATTTCCAGTTAGTGGTCTGTCTGCGCAGAAGTGATTGCCCCGTTCCATTCTCAAAGTGCGTCGTGAAATGTCTGGTCACCGTTTTACTGCTTTTCTGCTCTTTTCCACACTGTTGCCGCCTGTCGTGGTCTCTGAGCGGGGCGTGTCCAGGGACAGCACACAGCGCTGCGGCAGGTCCCGCACGTGGGGCTCTCTGCGGGTACCGCTGCTACCCTCGCCGAGGCCAGCCTGGCCGCTTTCCTGCTCCTGGCGACTGTGGGTGTCTTGGGCCGGCTGTTTGCAGGAGCTGCCTGTGGTGGAGGGGGACCAGGGAGCCTCCAGGGACTCAGGTTCCAGGGCTCCCCTTCCAGCTGCCCCTCCTCTCCCCAGGGCCACCGGCTCCCTCTGCTGCCGTGGTGAACAGGGGGCCGCTCACCTTTGCGAATGACCTGCCTCCGCCAGCGTCCGGGCCTGGCCTGTCCCGAGCTCCCCTCCCTGCCCTGCAGCGAAGCTCTGACCGTCCCAGCCGCTTCCAAGGCCCCCACGTGTATCTGGGTGGCCGTGGGTCGTACCTGCGACCTGTTTTCCCTGACAGTCCAGTTTAGGGGAAAGTTTTTATTCATTATCTTTGTTTTTTTTTAATTCCTGGATGAGAAGGTGGTGATGCCGACTGACCTGATGGGGCTCCCCTCAAGGTCCCCAGAGGTTCTGCAGGAAGGAAGGGCCGTCCGCCTGTCTCTCTCTCTGCCTCTCACGGGACACTGGGGAGCCTCCCTGCCGGCCCCAGCCACAGGGGCCTCAGCTGGGGCCGTGCCTGGTCTTGCTGCGGGAGGGAGGGAGGGTGGGAGGGGGCCCAGGAGGCGCTGTGGGCCCCGCGGGAGCTACCCAGTGGTCTGGGGGTGGCGTCCCCACCGCTGCGTTTGTTTGAGGGGAGCTTATTATCATGGGCTGTGCCAGTGAGCACCGGGTGCGGGGAGGCAGGCGGGCAGGTGGGGGTCCTGAGCAGGAGGTGAACTGCTTCTGCCCTGCCCCCAGCACCCCACAGCGTCCGGGGGTCTCTGTGGCAGTTGCGCAACTCCCACCCTAGGGGGCGGGCTTGGCCCATTCCTGGGGTGCTGCTTGGCCTTGGTGAAAGGACACAGCTAGAAAACTTCAGAGGAGGAATGGTTCTGATGCCGCATGCATGTCGGCAGGACTGATGGTCTCTGTGAGCAGTCTAGCAATTTTGAAAGGACGTTAGCCTCAGAAGAGAAGGACTTTGTCAGGAAGGATCAGCGTTTTTTGAGCAGATAACAAGCGTGCAGCATGTTCCACACGTCCCTCTCTCTCCCGGCCCCTGAGATGCGGGGACCTGAGATCCGTGCATGGCCCCTCCCCACACTGGCCACATGCGTGCGTGTTGCACTGGCGTGGGGGTGCTGCCGAGCCCTTCTGACTTCTCCAAGGGACCCCTCCAGAGCGAGGCCCCTGTGACGTCTACACTGAAGTGCACTGTAGGTCACGACTCCGAGTAGAGCACAGGTTGGATTCTGCACCCTGTTGACTGGATCCAGGCAGACCGAGCCCCATCCACACCCCTGCACCCAGAGTGCCGAGCTGGCCAGGCTTGCGCCACCCACACCCCTTGACCGGATCCCCCACCCTGAGGCCCAGGGCTGGCTCTCGAGAGCACCCCCGCAGGGCTGGGCACGGCCCTTGCCCCTCTGCCCAGGGTGCAGCTGCGGTGCAGGCGGGTCGTGAACTCCGCTGTGCTGGGGGGCGGGTGGGCACCAGGCTGCAGCCCGGCAGAGAGCCGGGGCGCGGTGACAGGACCTCTGGCACCTCCTTGACACGTGCTCCACACAAGCGCCACACGTTTGGGCCAGAAAAGCTGAGGTTTGCAAACTGTTTCTTTTCAGTGCAAAGTGTGATAAAGTCTCCAAACCAAAAGATTCTTTAAGGCCATAGCTGACTGTCTGAAAAATAATGATTTCTGTTTATTCTGAAAATCACAGGATTTGGGCCATCTCAGAGTGACTGATTTTTTTTTTATTTCAGCATATTACAGGGGTACAAATGTTTAGGTTATGTATATTGCCCTTGCCCTACCTGAGTCAGAGCTTCAAGTGTGTCCATCCCCTAGACCAGGGGTCCTCAAACTTTTTTAACAGGGGGCCAGTTCACTGTCCCTCAGACCATTAGAGGGCTGTTGGAGAGTGTGGCGCACATTCCACACTTGTGCACTGTGGGCCCGGGACGAGTCGGCTGCTAAGCAGGACAGGCAGCAGCAGCAAAAACACGGCGGGATAAATGTGCTAAGCGGGCTGCATGTGGCCCTCGGACTATAGTTTGAGGACTCCTGCCCTAGACAGTGCACACCACACCCATTAGGTATGAATATACCCATCTCCTCCTCCTCCCTCCCATCTGCCTAATACACAATGAATGTTATTACTATATGTGCACTTAAGTGTTGATCAGTTAATACCAATTAGATGGTGAGTACATGTGGTGCTTGTTTTTCCATTCTTGAGATACTTCACTTAGTAGAATGGGCTCCAGGTCTATCCAGAATAATACAAGAGGTGCTAGATTACCATTGTTTTTTGTGGCTGAGTAGAACTCCATGGTATACATATACCACATTTTATTAACCCACTCATGTATTTTTTTTTTTTTTTTGAGGCAGAGTCTCACTCTATTGCCACTCTAGTGCTGTGGCATCATCCTAGCTCACAGCAACCTCAAACTCCTGGGCTTAAGCGATCCTTCTGCCCCAGCCTCCCGAGTAGCTGGGACTACAGGCATGCACCACTATGTCCAGCTAATTTTTTCTATATATTTTTAGTTGGCCAATTAATTTCTTTCCATTAGTAGAGACGGGATCTCACTCTTGCTCAGGCTTATTTTGAATTCCTGACCTTGAGCGATCCTCCCGCCTCGGCCTCCCAGAGTGCTAGGATTACAGGCGTGAGCCACCACGCCTGGCCCCCACTCATGTATTGATGGGCACTTGGGTTGTTTCCACATCGTTGGAACTGTGAATTGTGCTGCTCTAAACATTCAAGTGCAGATGTCTTCAGTCCTCCCAAGCTCTTGCTCTCAGTCTTCCTCATCTCTGCCCTGGGTCGGTGCCAGCTCATCTTCTCAGTACCTCGGGTCAGAACCCTCAGAGTCCTCGCTCTCTCCCATCCCCTGTCCAAACCATCAGCAAATGCAGCTGGCTCTGCCCGCAGAATAGGTCCAGATAGGGCCCTCCTGCTGCCTCCACCAGGAGTTTTGCAGGTGCCTCCGTGGCTTCCTGCAGTCGTGGCTTCTCGGCCCTCCCAGCTCCGGCCTCTCCAGGGTTTCTGTCTGTTCACAGCCAAGGCCGGAGCCCTTCTGGGCTGGTGAGGCTCTCCTAGCTCCCCCTCCCCCACCCGCCCTGGCCTCCTGCCACACTTCTGCCTGGCTTGCTCTCCGGAGCAGCCGGAGCGCCCCCAGCCCCTCCCTGATCCTGGTACACCTCTGGGAGGCCGTCCTCGTCCCCTTAAAGTAAGTCCTCAAAGTGCCCCAAACCCCATCTCCTTTTCTGGCTAATCTCCAACGTACACTAAATTCCGCATCGTTTACTGATTTCTTTGTGTGTCGTCTGTCTTCCTGTGCCAGAGAGTGTGTCCACAGGGTAGGCAGTGGTATTTATCTGCTCTGCAGCGAGTGGCCGCATCCTCCTCCTGGGAGAGCATCCGGCACGTCGAGTGAATTGATCCAACCCTCGTAGATAACAAGTAGCACATAAAGGTTATAGTCAGCAGAGTTCTACACTTTGCGTTCTGAAGCTTTTATTCCTTATCTCCATCAAACATTGTGACTAAAATCCTGATTTTAGTGTTCTCTTATTATCTGATCAGGAAAGTTCTGTCAAAGTCCCAGCGTTCCCATCCTCGCTTTCTGACTTCTCACAGGGAGCTCGAAAAGGAAACACTGAAAGGTGTGGGCCAGGCTGGAAGAGGAATGGACTTCACCTGCCTGCTGCCGGGGGCTGCCTGTTCTGCCTCGAGCAGCCCGGCAGGCAGAGGGGCCGTTCGTGGGCCTCCGCCCACCGCCCTCACGTGGGCCCTGACTCCGCTGGGCCAGGCCGCCTGCGTGGCCCTACTCAGTGCGCAGTGGTCCTCAATGCTGGTCCTCAGGTCCTTGGTCTCCTCCGCCTCCGGGCCCTTTGCCTGCCTTTCCTCCTGGATGTTCTTTTCCCAGACTGTTTACAAATTATAGTCCAGGATTGCGTGGTTTCAGAGGCCGAGATGGTTCTAGGAGCTCCCGTCCCCCTCGGTATGTCTTCTCTTCCGCCGGGCTAGAGGAAACGGTTGCAGTCCTGATGTGGAAGCCAGTCTCTTTGCTTCCACAGTGTGGGTTTGCTAAATAAAACCTGCCATTCAGGGCCAGGCACCGTGGCTCCTGCCTGTAGTCCCAGCACCGTGGGAGGCTGAAGTGGGAAGATCATTGGAGACTAGCCTGAACTAGAGCGAGACCCCGTCTCTACAAAAAATAGAAAAATTAGCCCGGTGTGGGGGTGGCACCTACCGTCCCAGCTACTCGGGAGGCTGAGGCGGGAGGATCACTTGAGCCCAGGAGTTTGAAGCTGCAGTGAGCTACAGTCACACCACTGCACCTCAACCGAGGCGACAAAGCAAGACTCCAGCAAAAAACAGAAAGCACGTCTCAGTAGATTAGGCTTGTGCACAAGCAACTGACGTGTACTTCTCTCCACTTCTGCTTCCCTTAGTATCGTTTTTATTCTTTCAATTAAAGCACCTAGACTTGAGGTATAAGAAGGCATGTGGGAAGCAGGCTGCGGCCAGGAGAGTTTCGACCTCCTTTTGCCTGCCCTTGAGGGTGCTGTGTCGGGGGTTTCCTATGGTCTCGCCCGGCAGCTCCTTCTCCAGAACGTGGATAGGGCAGCACCCAGGCCTGCACTGTCATCCTTCACCCTCGGTGGGATGAGAGCCGGGCCGGCAGGTGACCATGTCCAGGGGCCCAGCGCCTCCCCCCCCCGCCCCCGTCTCCCCCCAGCCGCCCAGGTCCCTGCTCCCAGAGGCTGGCAGCAGTCCCCAGGCACGTCTGCCCGCCGTGTGTGCTGTCCTGTCTCACCTGCCGGGAGACCCTCTGTCCCCTTTTCATTTTCTCCCTCCAGTTCCTTATGGTCGTCTCTCAGTCCTCACGCCAAGGCACCGACGTGCCATGTGCGCTGCCCCCAGGCCCCGTGGGAGCGCCAGGCCCTCTTGGCTCTCAGTAGGGACTGCAGAGGCTTCTGGAGAAGGGACCTTGCAGTGTGACACTCCCTGGCGCTTGGCCTTTTTCTGCCCTTCTCGACTGGTCCCACAGGCTTACCCGTCACCACCGAAAACATGCTCACGCTCACCTGAAGCCCAGCAAGGCCACTGACTGTCTCGTCCTTTGTCCTCAGAGCCTCCCAAGATGAACCCGGTGGTGGAGCCGCTGTCCTGGATGCTGGGCACCTGGCTGTCGGACCCTCCAGGAGCTGGAACCTTCCCGACGCTGCAGCCCTTCCAGTACCTGGAGGAGGTGCACATCTCCCACGTGGGCCAGCCCATGCTGAACTTTTCGTAAGTGCTTGTCCCCCACCCCAGGTCTCTGAAGATAATTCCAGACTCATCAAAGACCAATGCCAGGCGGGTAGGTTCAAAGGAACTTGTGGATCTATTTCCGAAAGGCACCCTCTTCCTCTCCCAAGCCTGGCCACTGAGACATAGCCGGTGAAAATGGTGCCACGGCAGGTGCCTCCTAGGGGGCCGAGGGGGTGGGTTCTCTTTTTGAAGATGTTAGGCTGACCAAAGTCACAGCTTTGTTAATGCAAGTATCAAAGCAAGTGTATATGCTTAATTCCTGGTGAAAATTAATTACCCTAATATCCTGAAAATAAGAGAGCAGAGCATGGCTGTCTTTTACACTTACCCTGAGCTATTTGAGGTCTTAAGCCACTAGTGCTGTGGTTCTCAGATCCTTAGGACAGGGCAGAGCAAACGTCCTTGGAGGTGCCCTGTCCCCCCCCCACCCCCCACCCCCACCCCATGCAGCGGGGAAATTGTGCTGCTTTTAAGGCGACAACAGTGTGGGGTATCTGAAGTGGAAGGGCCACCCGGGACGGAATATGTGCTTGGGATAGCTTTATTTTTTAATTACACGTTTTGAAAGTTTTAACAGTAAGGTAGTATGTAAAATAAAAAGCAAAACTCTTCCTTCCCCAATCCCCACTGTACAATTTTATGTTAAAAAAAAAAAAAGAGAGGCCAGGCGTTGTGGCTCAAGCCTATAATCCTAGCACTCTGGGAGGCCGAGGCGGGTGGATCGCTCAAGATCAGGAGTTTGAAACCAGCCTGAGCAAGAGCAAGACCCCGACTCTACTAAAAATAGAAAGAAAATTAATTGGCCAACTAAAATATACAGAAAAAATTAGCCGGGCATGGTGGCGCATGCCTGTAGCCCCAGCTACTCGGGAGGCTAAGGCAGAAGGATTGCTTGAGCCCAGGAGTTTGAGGTTGCTGTGAGCTAGGCTGATCCCATGGCACTCTAGCCTGGGCAACAGAGTGAGACTCTGTCTCAAAAAAAAAAAAAAAAAAGAATCTTCCTAAATTGACATGGTACTATTTGTATAATGCAGGGGTCCTCAAACTTTTTAAACAGGGGGGCCAGGTCACTGTCCCTCAGACTATTGGAGGGCTGGACTATAGTTTTAAAAAAACTATGAACAAATTCCTATGTACACTGCACATATCTTATTTTGAAGTAAAAAAACGAACGGGCAAGAACACCTGCATGTGGCCCGTGGGCCGTAGCTTGAGGACGCCTGGTATAATGCCTAGCAATTTCACAAAGATGTAAAGGATCTTGTTATTTTAGAAAGTATTATCTCGTACCTTTTTGTATTCCTGACTGAATGGATGAAGGCAAAGTAACGTCTCTGCGCATAAACAGAAAGGTAGAAACTGGACAGTGCAAGATAACCCAGAACAGTATAAAGCCGTCTTTTTAAAACCATGGATTATGACCCGTTAGAGGATCAGAAAGTCAGTTTTGTGACTCATGTAAAAAGAAAAATGCAAGAATAGGGTAGAAAAGGTATCTTGACAAATGTAATGGTGCATGTGTTTGCATGTATACTACATTATGATGCAGCGTCCCTTTCTTTTTCGGGGTTGGAAAGGGAGCATGTGTAGCACCAGCACTAACCTACTGGAAGCTTCTCTCTGAGAATGGTAGACACAGATTCCCTACAGCAGTGCGGAATGCCAGTGAAATGATAAGTGAGTTAGTCTTTAAGTTGCGAGTCTGGGCTGTCAGTGCAAGACGGGTATCTCTCACTGTCGTGAATCTGCACTAGTGATGAAGTTCGGTAAGAAATTATACTGTAATAACTCAATACCTGTTCTGTTTGTTACCATATGCATTAATTGGACTCTTACCAAGAATGTAGCTCAAGAGGAAAGTTGCATTAGGGTGGGATTTTACTGTAGTTGTCTCTAGTGTTCATGGAGTGCTTAGGACCGGGGGAAAGTGTATACCCCGAGATTATTAAGGATAGGTTCTGTCTTCAAGACTTGATGGTCAGCCGGAGGACAGACAGTGCCAGAATGAGTGGGCAAGTGTAAGGGTCTGGCAGGCGGAAGCTCCGGGCCTCAAGCGCAGGTGGACGGTCCTGGCCCTGCCGCACACCTGCCCCTCGCACTCAGGTCCAGTGGGTGGGTGCCCTGGCCCCACCTCCCTACTTCCCACCCAGGTTCAACTCCTTCCACCCGGACACGCGCAAACCCATGCACAGAGAGTGTGGCTTCATCCGCCTCGAGCCTGACACCAACAAGGTGGCCTTCGTCAGCGCCCAGAACACAGGTGAGGCCCGGGGGTGTGGGGGTGGTGGCAGGGAGGGGCCTTCTGCACCCTAAGTAGGTCGGCTTGGGTGACCTCCCACGTGTGTCCCTCCTCGTGCCACGTGCTGGCCGGCTCAGTGGGGATGCTGGGGACCAGCCCCACGGCCCCTCCGGGAGAGGCAAGGCCTGTCTGTGCCCTGCAGGCGCCGCTGGGCGGGCTGTGGGTCGGTTTGCCCTGTGTGGGGTGGTCTGACGTGGTCGGCAGCCACGTTCATTAGAAATGGCTCAGAAACAGCCTGCGACCTTGGCCCTGCCCACTCACCCCAACAGGCCTGGCTTCCTGGATGTCCACCCCGCCTTGTCTTCTGGGGGTGCTGGGGCCTCTGCTGGGGCTCCTCCTCCCAGGGGAGGCGTGGCTCCAGGTGAGGCTCCTGTCTGGGGCAGAGCTCCCCATGCAGATGGGTGGGGTGGAAGGGCTAGGGTCCGGGGAACCCGTGGAGAGGGTGCTGCAGGAAGAGTTGTGGCACAAGGTGAGGCACAGGTGGGAAGAATTATTGCAGGCTGGATGGCTGCAAAGCTCAGGTCCCCTGCACACTTGAGTGCGGGAGAGTGGCGATGGCCACCCTGGCTGGGGCCCGCAGCTGGCTGAGGCGAGCTCACCCTCCCACAGGCATCGTGGAAGTGGAGGAGGGCGAAGTGAACGGGCAGGAGCTGAGCATCGCGTCCCACTCCATCGCCAGGATCTCCTTTGCCAAGGAGCCCCACGTGGAGCAGGTGAGCCCCCGCCCCAGCTGTCGCTCCCAGCGCGGTTTCCCCCGAGAGTGTGCGCTCGTCTTCCCCGATGGCTTTTGCCTCACGTCCTTGTCTTGGAGGCCTGTCTGTCTTCCCTGTCTCAAGCCCATCCCCTCTCACACCTTCCAGGGGTGCCTGCACCATCGTTTAATCACGTGCTCCCTGGCTGGGGGTAGTTAGGTTGTTTTCAGGTTGGTCGTTTTTCACAAACACCCTTTCACGTTTGTGTCATCCACTTGTGCAAATGGATATCCATGTCTGTTGTGTGAATTTCTCACAGTTGAATTGCTAGATCAAAGGGTAGGTGCTATTTAAATTTTGATAGATGCTGTTAAATTGCTTTTCATGCTATTCCCACTAGATATCTCGTGAATGACTGGTTCCCCACTCCCTTAGCCACATGGTGTATTTTCAGACTTTCTGATCCTTTCAAATCTGACACATAAAAGAGAGTTTCTCATTCGAGTTTCGACTCTAGCTTAGGGGTGGGAGACTCATTCCATGCCCAGTGGCCATTTGTCCTTCTTATTCAGTGCACTTGATATTCAGCCTGTGCCTGTTTTCCTGTGGGTTGTCATTTTACTACGGCTTTGCAGGAGCTTTTTATGTGCTATGGGTTTATCTGCTGTGTTTGTAACAAGCATCTCCATGGTCTGCGGCATGGGTGTGCCGTGGGTGTGACGCGTTCCACCCAGCGGATGCTGAGCTTTTCTGTGGTCGCCTCTGGAGCATTTCCTTTACAGCGTCCAGATTTGGGTTATTGCTCAGGAAGGAGTTTTCTGATGATAAAAATAGTCTTCCACTCTCCTGTACTCTTACAGCTTTCCTTTCTACATTCGGACCTTTAATCTCTCTTGGATTTGTTTCTTGCGTGAGGCAGTATGCAGTTCTAGCCTTGCCCAGGCGATGGGTTCCGCCGACCCCACAGATTGGCATGTCATGCGTCCGCGTAAATGTAGGGTGGGCTTTTATTTTTCGTCTGCTTGTCCACCTCTTCACCAGTAACACATTTTTAGCCATCACAGCTTTGCATTTTAACATCTGGAGGAGAGTTCCCCATGTTTTTTCCTCCAGATTTTCTTGGTTATTCTTAAGCATTTCCTTTCTTTCTTTTTGTTTTGTTTCTTTTCTTTTTTTTTTTTTTTTTTTTTTTTTTGGAGCCAGGGTCTCACTCTGTTGCTATCATCACAGCTCACTGCAACCTCTACCTCTTGGGCTCCGGCGATCGTCCTGCCTCAGCCTCCCAGAGTGCTAGGATTACAGCATTTTCTCTCCTAAATGAGCCTTTGAATGAGCTTCTGAAGGCCCATAAAATTTATGTCAGGTCTCCATTGAATACATGAGAGAAATTTGGGAAGAATTTACATCTTTCCATGGGTAGCAATATACAACAGCATGGTGGTATCCTGCAGTGATTTCAGGTCTCATTTTGTGTATTTCAGTAAAGCTTTTTTATGTGATCAGACAGGTCTTGCACACTTTGTGTCAGGGTAAAAAGTGCGTTTTTGTTGTTATGTAAATAGAATGTTTTTTCCATTTTGTCTTCAACTGATTACTGATGATTGTAGGGAAACTTAGGATTTCTGTATGTTTGTGTTAAGCTGGGCCACTCTGGCGATTTGTGAACTTCTCTGGCAGCAGGATCGCAAGGCCTGGCATGGACAGAGCAGTGAGGGCGAACGTGGACTGCACCCTCACCCCCGACTCCTGGGAATGTTTCTGTGTTTCACCACTCACGAGATGCTCGCTGTAGGTTCCTCACTGTAGATAAGAGTTTTTCAGTTAAGATTCAGTTTCTGGTGTACCAGGAACTGTATTCAGGAGTAGGTTTTGAATTTCATCAAATCTTTTTGCAGCATCTTTTTTTTTTTTTTTGAGACAGAGTCTCACTTTATTGCCCAGGCTAGAGTGAGTGCCATGGCGTCAGCCTAGCTCACAGCAACCTCAAACTCCTGGGCTCAAGCAATCCTGCCTCAGCCTCCCAAGCAACTGGGACTACAGGCATGCGCCACCATGCCCGGCTAGTTTTTTTCTATATATATTAGTTGGCCAATTAATTTCTTTCCGTTTATAGTAGAGATGGGGTCTCTCTCTTGCTCAGGCTGGTCTCGAACTCCTGAGCTCAAATGATCTGCCCACCTCGGCCTCCCAGAGAGCTAGGATTACAGGCGTGAGCCACCGCGCCCGGCCTTTTTGCAGCATCTTTGAGAAGAATCTGTGGTTCTTCCACTTGAAGCTGTTAATGTAGTAAGTTTCATTAATATCTTCTAAATGTTGGGTCATGTTTGCTTTTGGGAGATAACATACTTGTCATGATATACTAATTCTTGCTGGGCAGTCTGTCCACGTGGTCCCGCCCCACTCTCACCAGGGAGTCTGTGTGGCAGGTTTGTAGGTCCCCATTACAAGGGGTTACTCAGGTTCACAGCCAGGTGTCCGGGCTCTGCACAGGCTTTCCCTTTTCTGGATGGCTCTCTGGAGTTAACTGTTGTCTTTTTTTGTTTGGTTAGTTTTTATGTACTTACCCTTGGTTCAGCACCACAATCCCTGCCAGTTTCTGACTCGGCTCAGCACACTCAGACACAATACCTGATTTCTCCACAAATTCCGTCCCAGGCAAACCTCCCCCAGCTAGTCCTGTCTGCTCTGGCCGGAGCTGCTGTCCCAGGACCCTATCCCATGCTTGCCACATCTCCTGAAGGGTCCCTTTGTTTTCTAATCTCACTTTCCTTTTTTCTCCCATCTCTCGGTCTTTTTGCTGTATTTTCTGAGAGATTTTCTTATTGTTATCATCCAACATTGTATTGAATTTTTTATTTTTGCTGTTAAACTTTTAATTTCCGTGAACTTCCTTTGTCTGCTGTGTCATTTGTCTTGGCACCCTTGTTTATTTCATTCATGGATGTAACACTTTCTCCTATCTGAGGATATTGATGCTAGCAGCTTCTTTCTTTCTTCCTGCATACCCTCCGTTCCTTCCAAGTTGCTTTTTCATGCAATGTGTGTTTGTTTTGATTTCCACATTTCATCGTATAGACTTCCTTTAGATGCATAGTGTGTCCAGAATCCCTAAGCCACCCTCAGCCAGGTTCACTGGAGGAACTCATGCAGGACTGATCGTTGCAGAGAAAGGACATGAAACATAGTCAGCGCAGGGACAGGCTCCTGGGGCAGGTCCTCCCCGTGACGGTGACCAGTGAGAGCATGTGAAATGCTGGCAGCCAGGGAGCCCTCAGAAGCTCAGCGCCCAGGGCTGTTTTCAGGGCTGTTTTCAGGGCTGGTCACGCAGCACCCTCTGGTGCGTGTGAACGTTCCAGACTCCAGGAGGGAAGCAGGCGCCCTGCGTGGACCACAGTTTGCACCCGCAGTTAGGCGAAGGGGCCCCCAGATCCGTTAGGGTGGGGAGGACACTCTGAAATCCCAGTTCCCAGCAGCCAGCCCAGGGGCCCTGCTGCCGGAAGGGGCAGCTGGCTGCCGGGGCAGGGCTGGGCATCTCACCTGCGCACGTTGCCCTGCGCCCTCTCTGTGTGGCTCTCGGCATCCAGGCCAGCAGAGTGCCAGGGAGCCTCTTTGCACCCTCTGCCAAGGGAGGGAGGCGCAGCCGCCTTGTCCCAGAGCTGGAGACGGGCCGTGGGAGTGGCTGCCGCCGTCCTGTGCGTCCCATGATGTTTACTCTCCGTGCATCTGCCACTCAGCATGTCGAGTGTGTTTTAATAGCTTCCTAAAGATATTCACATACTGTGCAAACCACTCATTTAAAGCATATAAATGGGACCAGGTGTGGTGGCTCACGCCTGTAATCCCAGCCTTCTGGGAGGCTGAGGCCGGAGGGATCGCTTGAGGCCAGGAGTTCAAGACCAGCCTCAGCAGGAGCGAGACCCTGTCTCTACTAAAAATAGAAAAATTAGCTGGGGGCGTGGTGGTGCCCACCTGTAGTCCTAGCTACTTGGAGACTGAGGCAGGATTGTTCAAGCCCCAGAGTTTGAGGTTGCTGTGAGCTATGATGACGCCACTGCACTCTAGCTGGGGCGACAGAGTGAGACTCTGTCTCAAAAAATAAAATAAAGTATATAAATGGCCATATGCCATGGCTCACATGTATAATCCCAGCACTTTGGGAGGCCAAGGCAGGACAATCACCTGGAAGTTTGAGGTTGCAGTGAACCACGAAGCTATGATTACACCACTACACTCTAGCCCAGGCAATAGGACGAGACCCTGACTCACAAACAAAAAAAAAAAGGCAATAATAAAGTGTACAATTCTGTGCTTTTAGTATATTCAGAGTTGTAAAGAAACCTGCCGCCCTCTAGCTGTCACCCCTCAATTCCCGTCCCCCCAACCCCTGGCAGCCACTGATCCTCTCTGTGGATTTGCCAGTTCTGGACTTTTCATAATTGGGTCCATATCAGATGTGTTCTTTTGTGTCTAGCTTCTTTTCATTACTGTGTTAAGGGTCAGAGTTGGAGTGTGAATCGTGCCTGCCTGCCTTTTTATGGCCAAATAAAAAGATACGTTGTGTTTGTCCCTTTATCACTGACGGACAAACTGCCTTTACTACCTGTTGGCTATACGAGTGACACCTAACAGCCTCCTACACACACATTCAAGCAAATCTCCCGTTTTAGCCTTCCGGGAGAGCAGCCTTCTGGATCAGTTCCTGGGGTTTTGTCGCCGTCTGCCCTTCTTTTGTCCTGTGGGTTTGTGCCGTGGGAAACATTTCTTTGCTACCATTTCAGTGGAATTGGGGATGAGGAGAGTTGGGGGTATGGTGCTGCTGTCTTTCCTGGAGCTCCAGGGCTTCAGCACGGGTTGTTGGGTGTGGCTGACAAGACGTGTCGTGTTGGCGTGGCTGTTAGGGTGCTGCAGCCTCTGCTGACTGCTGATGGGGTATTTCTGGTCGTGGGTTGTCAGGAGCAAGGCTGCAGTCGGTGGCCTTGGATACAGTGTCTGCACGCGAGTGTGCCAGCGCCTGGTCTCCCGTCTCATCTCGTTCTGGAACAGTGTGGGCCGGAGCCTCCTGTAAAGGCCAGGGTGGGTGGGGGAGGGGGGCTTTCCCTTGGCTGCTCCAAGGTGTCCGGTCGCTGGGGCGCGCCGGGAGTCACTGCAAGTGTCTTTGCTGTCTGTGTGGGCGTGTGCTGGGCATGGCCCAGCCCGTGGACCCCACAGGGCGGCGTGCCTTTGTGAGCTGTGTGCCAAGCCTGGCTGAGCCTGCGAGTGACCAGACGGTGCCTGGGAGCCGGCCCAGGGACAGCTTGTCCCTCCTGTGCAGTGACTCAGGAGCTGCCGCAGACCCAGAGGAGTCTGGACGTTGGAATGGGCTCGCGTGACTAGGCCCCGTCTGGTCTGTGCCGCCTCGGTGCAGCTGTGCCTCTGTGCCTGGCGGGTGCAGGAGCCCATGTGGTCTGAATCCCACGTGCCCCGCGCAGCCCTGCGATGAACAGGTGCGGGCCGTCCCCCAGTAACGCTCGCTCGCACCCTCGTGTGAGCGACCCTGGCCGGTCCAGCTGGGCTGCTCCTGGTGGCCGGTGACGGAGCGCCATCCTGCCTTGTCCTGTGGCGGGGCCCGCCAGGGTGTCTGGCCGTTTCTTCCTGTGCATTTTCTCACTGATACAGAGGCTCCCTTAGGTGTTTTAGGTAGAGCACCGTGTTTGTTACATGTGTTGCAAACGGCTTTTTCAGACTATGAGTATCTTGTTGCATTTTAAAAATTGTTTTTGAGGAACAGTTCTTTTTTTAACTAAGGCAATAAGAAGTGCAGGTGTTCTCAGTTGTGTGTGGTTCAATTGGCCAGTCTTTTTCTCTGTGGATTCGAATTTTGTGTGTCTCAGTTAAGCAGTCTTTCCCTACTAACAGGTCAAAAAATATCCATGCTAATTTTTTTTGGAAGCTTTACACTTCAACCTAAAGCCTGTCCCTTAGCTCATCGATCCACCTGGGATTGAGTTTGTGCATGTTGAAGGTGGCCGCTTTCTTCTTTTCCGAATGAGTGGCCAGCCACCCTGCCTGCCCGTTTGCCCACAGACCTCCACCGCCCGCCCTCCTGCTTTCACCAGGGCCTGCCTCTGCCCTCTCTGTGCTTCCAAGGGGTCTGTTTGTCAAGTCCTGTGCTGCACTGTCTAATTACTGTGGCTTAATAGCATTTTTTTTTTACTTTTTTTTTTTTTGGAGACAGGATCTTGCTCTCCCACCCTGACTAGAGCATAGTGGCATCATCATAGCTCACTGCAACCTCCAACTCCTGAGCTTAAGCTATCCTCCTGCCTCAGCCTCCTGAGTAGCTGGAACGGGCCGGTGCACACCACCATGCCCAGCTAATTTTCCTGATTTTTGTAGGCTGTTCTCGAACTCCTGAGCTCAAGTGATCCTCCCGCCTCAGCCTCTCAGAGTGCTAGGATTACAGGTGTGAGCTACCGTGCCCAGCCAATTTTGTTTTACTTTTTAAAAATAGATTCTATTGAGGTATAATTTATATGCAGTAAATGTATACACTTCAGATGTACAGTTTGATCCATTTGGACAAGTGTATCTAGCCTTGTAACACCACCCCAGTCAAGACAGAGCAATCTCATCTCCCCCGGAAGAGCCCCTGTGCTCCTCAGACAGCCCCTGCAGACTTCTCCACGGCCACCGCGGCTAGTCCGCGCGTTCTGCAGCTCATCACGGTGGAGCCACAGCACACACTCGTCTGTGTCAGGTTTCTTTCACTCAGCAGGATGCCTCCGAGATCCATTCATGCTGCGACTGTATCAGTGCTGGGTTGCTGCTGAGTAACACTCTGCCAAGTGAGTGTGTCACGGCTGTGTCTGTCCGTGCTCTGCTGATGGACACAGATCTGATTTGTTTCCAGGTCTGGGTTCTCGTGCATGAACCTGCTGTGTGCATCTGTGTACAAGTCCCTATGTGGACACGCTTTCCTTGCCCCGTGTGAGCAGCTGGGATTGGGATTGCTGAGCTGCGTGGAAGCGCAGTCTCTTTCCAGGGAGGCCGTGCCGTGGTGGCTGGTGCTGGTGTTACTCTGCGTCTTCCTGGTGCGTGGTGGTGTGCTCATGTTGCATTATACTTGCTGCCACTTGTATTTCTTGTTTTGTGAGGTGAGCGTTCAAATCCTTTGCCCGTTTTTTCAGTGTGTTTTTTGTGTTATTACTGAATTGTGAGAGTTATGTATTCTGGATATAAATCCTTCCTCAGGTTATGCATTGAGACTATATTCCCACCCTGTGGCTTGCCTGTTTGTTTCTTAAATAGTGCCTTCTGCAGAACAGAATGGTTTAGTCCTATTATCTATTTTTTCTACATAGTTAGTGCTTTTTGTGTCCTGTCTTAAAATTTTTTGCCTAGCCCAGGCTGCATTTTCACTGGCGTTTTCTTCAAGAATTTTTTATAGATTTACTTTTTACTTTAAGATCTGTGATATTTGGAATTACTGTTTTTTGTATGATGTGAAGTGGTGGTCAAGTTTTTAAATTTTTTTTCAGACAGCTCATTGTTCAGCACCATTTGTTGGAAAGACTACCCTCAACTTACTGAAGTATGTATCTGCTTTTGTCAAAAATCAACTCACTTTATTCATTCATTCATTCGTTCATTTATTGATTGATTGGAGACAGGGTGGGTCAAGCTCTGTTGCCCGGGCATGAGGACAGTGGCATGATCACAACTCACAGCAACCTCAAAAATCCTCAGCTCAAGTGATCCTCCTGCCTCAGCCTCCCAAGTAGCTGAGACTACAGACGCCACCACCATGCCCAGCTAATTTTTCTATTTTTGTAGAGATGGGATCTCTCTATGTTGCTCAGGCTGGTCTCGAACTCCTGACCTCAAGCGATCCTCCCACCTCGGCCTCCCAGAGTGGTAGGATTGCAGGCGTGGCCCACTGGCCTAAAATGAACTCACTTTGTGTATGTGGATCTTTTTCTGGACTCTCCACTCTGCCCCATGTGCTCTGTGTCTGCCTTTGAATCATACTGGCTTGTCACTGTAGCTTTATGTGAGGTCATAGATGTTGTCCAACTTTCTTTTTTCTTTTTCCAGAAATTGTTTTCCTTTTCTCTTTTTTTCTTCTTCTTTCCCCAAAATTTTTTTAGCTACTCTAGGACCCTTTGTATTTCCATATGAATTTTATAATCAGCTTGTCAATTTTTAAAAGAAAAAATTTTAATTTCTAGATTAATTTGGGAAGAAGTGCGTCTTAACCAAACCGAGTCTTCCAGTCCAATACCATGGCAAATTTCCATCTGTTTAGGGCTCTCTCATTTAAAGTTTGTTTTTTCGTGTAGCTTTTAAAGTATTGGTCTTACATATATTTTGTTAAATTTATTCATGAGTATTTGGTGGTTTTAGATGCTATTACAAATCATTTTTTTTAATTTTCCAGTTATTTGTAGCTACTATATAGAAATACAATGAACTGTTGTATATTGATGTTACATCATGTGACCTTGTTGAATTCTCATATTTTGGTAGTTTCTTTACAGATTCCTTTAGATTCTCTGCATTTTCTGCTATTACTGAGGGTATTACTTCTTCCTTTCCTATCTTGATGCCTTTTATTTCTTTTCCTGCCTCACTTTACTGGGTGGGACCAGCAGTAACACACTGAGTGGGTGAGGAGCAGACGCTGGGTGTCCACCCCGGGGGGTGGCAGTCTCCCGCCACCGGCCGTGTGGATGCCCTTTGTCAAATGATGTTTGCAAGTTTAAAAAAATCGTAAGTGGGGCCGGGCGCGGTGGCTCAAGCCTGTAATCCTAGCTCTCTGGGAGGCCGAGGTGGGCGGATCGTTTGAGCTCAGGAGTTCGAGACCAGCCTGAGCAAGAGCGAGACCCCATCTCTACTATAAATAGAAAGAAATTAATTGGCCAACTAAAATATATATAGAAAAAATTAGCCGGGCGTGGTGGCACATGCCTGTAGTCCCAGCTACTTGGGAGGCTGAGGCAGCAGGATTGCTTGAGCCCAGGAGTTTGAGGTTGCTGTGAGCTAAGCTGACGCCACGGCACTCACTCTAGCCTAGGCA
>VSMD01027179.1:0-33847 GCA_008750895.1 Mirza zaza | reverse complement strand
GTCACTTTCGAGTCACCCGGCGTTTGTAGGTGCCCAGATGACCAGACTTCACTAGATTATGGCTGCCAGGCTGTCACAGGGCAGCAGTGCTGCTGAGTCTCCTGGGACCCCACACCTGCCTGAGCACAGCCTGGCTTGGGGTAGACCCCAGGGTATGAGGATCTTCCTGTAGCATGGCTTCCTCTCAAGTATCCCCTCCAGCCTTGGTTTTTGGGACTCTATGTGAGGTTCTAGAACTTTCCCTGTCAGGCCTGAAGCTGGGTGGAACCATGGGGGCTTCACACAGATCAAGGAGGGGGCCTACATATGCTGTTTGCAGGGAAAAGGAGGATGTGGATCCCCAGACTGCCAATCTCCCTCCACCTGGGGAAGGAGCGGGGGAGCAGTCAGAGAAATCCTTGCTTTGGAACAGCAGAGAAGGGGGGAGATGCTGCAATAGGAGCACTGAGCTATAGCCACTGGGAGAAGCTTTAAAGGGCCATTTGGGGATGGGACCGGGTTGGAGGAGAAATTAAGGAAGACCACTTTGCACCCTTGCCCCAAGCCTGGGACCCTGAGGCCAGGACAGCCTGAGCTGCACCCACAGATGTGGACCACCTTAATTCCAGCAGCTGCCTTTGAGATGCACCTCTTGATCTCCCGGAGCCTGGACTGTCATCAGCGCTGATGGAAAAGCAGTCCAAAGCCCTTGGCAGTGGGTCAGCGGCATCATCTGCAGATAAAGTACCACACATTATTAGCTTCTCCTCTTAATATCACGGGTGTTAGGCAGACTTCCTCCTCTCGCAATAACCTCTGGCTTTTGAATCATTTGGCATGAATATATGTGGAATCATTGGAGTTTTTAATCTATTTTACTTTTATTTTACTTTTCCATTCCAATCACTTGGAAATGTACCTTCGTAAGCTAAGGCCTAATGCAGAAACTACTTTGCAAAAAACTGGGGATTTATAAAACTTAAAATGAAAATCATATGGTGGGAGCCATCCTTGAGTTTCTAAGTCATGAGTTTTCATGTTTCAAATGATTTATGCTTGGCAGGTGTCTATATATTCTACTTTCTATCAAAGTTCTTTATACAACCAGGCCTAAGTGAGTCTCTCACATTCTTATTAATTCTTACAAAAATCATAGTTAAGGTGTCATGAGAACTCCATGTTCTTATTTTCTAAAATGTTTTACATTTGCAGTAGAAATGTTCACGTTGAATTAAACTAGAAAGTTATTTTAAATAACCACTTGTGAGGTATTGAAGTGAGGAAGATTTTATATTTTTTTATTTAAAAAACTACGTGGTGATTTTTCTCTGATTATTTGTTGGATTTGACTGTTAGGAGAAAATCAGATATATTCCTTTTTGTAAGTGAAGTGATGAAATCTTCCCTGAAGGGTTTTAGAAATAAAATAAGTACTTCTCCCTTGGCATGATGTCAGCACCTTCTGCCTCAAGGAAGGGAAATGGAGTGGAGAACCCCTCCCGGTCCTTTTCAACCGTATGTTGCTCTGAATTTATTACCTTTGCAGAGGGGATCTCCCCCGTCTTCCACATTTGTCCCAGGGTTTCAGTCTCATAGTGCGTCATATGGCAGGATGCACTCCTTAGACAAAACTAAAAATCTTCCTAACCAAAGAGCTTGGTTTATAAGGTGGTGTCACAGGGTGATAGAAGTCTCAGCCCTGAGCTGGGAGTTTGAGCCCAGAGCTCTGGCTCTAGCTTTGTTATTAACTTACTGTGTAACCTTGGATAAGCAACATCACCTCTCTGGTCCTCAGTTTCCTCACAGAACTGTACCATACAGGGTTTGGACCAGGTGTTAACATTCTGCAAATGGAAGCACAAAACGGACAGGGTTAAATATTTCGATTTTGATTAAGATAGAGTGGTCCCTCTGCTTAAGGAAAGATCCACCTCCCAATCTGTGTGTTTTTGTTACAGTTTCTTTAAAATACAGAAGATGAGAGTTTTCCTTAAAATCTGTAACACGGAATCATAAAGTGCCGTGACTTTTTATGATTTGCAGCAAATCTTACAGAAACATACCTTGAAAAATAAACACTTCATATTATATGGAGGAGAGAGAAGATTGGTTGCTTTCATTCAGCAAAAAGTGGTAATTTCACTAAGAGCCACCACTTAAGAAGTGTTTGTAGAGACCTGTCACCTTCCTAGCACCGTGCTCATGAAGCATGTGTTTGAGGTAGAAGTGCCCCATGCCCCTGCTTTTATTTACCCACAAGATAACTGGGCTCATAGTTCTTTGTTGTCCAGAAATCACATCTTTGCTTTGGGGTCTTGAGACACTCTCATTCTTCTCCTCAGTGACCCTGAATCGAATGCTGTGAGGTCAGTACATATTTCCTGTCTATATTAATGCCTTTTGGGAGTGCAGTTGATCAGCCTGGCTGCGCATTAATCCAAAACAGTGTTTCAAATCACCAAGTAACGGAGGGACTCTTTTGATCTGAGAACTCTCCCTTTGTGTGTGGTGTTGCATGGATGGCGTGTGCTTTGGGGTAGAGTCTGAGGAGTGAGACTGGGAATGTCCTTTTCCCAGGCAGAGTGCCTCCCTTCCTGGTGTGCAGCTCACAGACACAAGGAGGGCTGTGAACAATAGCTAACCCTGCAGGAACTGTCTGCTCCCTGGTGAGAAAACCGCTTTTCCAGGTGGTAAAACAGCCTTTGGAAACATCCCTATATAGAATTTTTCAGGAAGAAGTTTTCAAAAGACAGAATCCTTTGGCTTTTTTGTGAAACCGCTGAGTCAGTGAATAGTGACTTTGCCCTACTCTTGTAAAAGAGACAAAAGACACAGTTGCCTGGGACTTTGGCTACTGACTGTGTCTTTTTATCTTTTTGAAAATAAAAACATGGCGGCATCAACAGGGAGCTTGGTGTAAAAACCAGGGTTTTTTGCCCCCCCCTGCCCTGCCCCATTAACATGTTACGGAAAACCTCCAGAAGCCACAGGCAATCTATAAAGTCCATCTGCTGCATAGCCCTTCATTGAGTACTAAGGGTCTCCACTGTTTACCAGACATCATACTAAACAAGGTTCTCGTAGCATATTTTTATTGCATTTTCATCTTCTTTTTGTTTCTTTGAACTACAGAACAAGTGCATGCTTAGGGGAAAAGTGCATTTAATATAAATAAATATGAATAAAGCCCAAGTCTGTTCACTCCTCCTGCCATTGCCCCAACGATTCTTCTTTTTCCCACAGAGGTAATGACTATTTGATGTGTACCCATCCAGTGAATTTATAAACCTACGTACGTGTATATATATTATGTATTCTTTCTGTAGATTACAACATAGATTGCTTTGTTTAAAAAATATGAGATAATACTATAATACTGTTTGCAACTTGCATCTTTACCCAATGTTTACTCATTCATAATCTTCCACATCATATATGTAAAAATCTGTCACTCTTTTTAACTGCCGAATAGTATTACATGGAATTTAACCATTTTCCTGTTGTTAGACATTTGGGTCTCTAATTTTTCGCTATTGCAGATAAACTTTCAGAGAAAAGCCTGATAAAATATATTTGCAGACATCTGGCCATGTTAACTAACAATTATACTGTGTTTGTTTGAAGATGTGCTTCCAGGACACATGGACATACTGGCATAGCCCAATCTGAGTGATGAGGTCAATTTATGGGAAGTTTCTTAAATCCTTGGTCTGCCCCACTCGCTTCACACTTACCTGTTCAAATGTTTGCTGCAAGAACTAAACATTTTTTCCTCATGCCCTCAGCCTCCTGTTTCAGGAGGGAACATTGCCCAGAGCTGGGACTTGGCTGCCTGCTTTTCCTAACCTGTAAGCTTGCGTTCAACCCTCTCCCGTCCCACTCGCTAGAGGCAGGAAGTTAGATTTTGCCAAA
This sequence comes from Mirza zaza, assembly GCA_008750895.1. Taxonomy (NCBI): domain Eukaryota; kingdom Metazoa; phylum Chordata; class Mammalia; order Primates; family Cheirogaleidae; genus Mirza; species Mirza zaza. The sequence continues at coordinate 29,956 of VSMD01027179.1, read as the reverse complement.
TACCATCAAAGAACTGTAGAATGTTTGGGAGAGCTTTGGAATAAACTAAAACTCTTCCCTCCAGCACCTCTATGAGAATATTAGTTTCCTATAGCTGCTGTAACAAATGACCACACACTTGGTAGTTTAAAACAACAGAAATTTATTTTCTCAGAATTCTGGAGGCCAAAAGTTTAAAATCAGTATCGGTAGGCCAAAATGAAGGTGTCGGCAAGGCCTCATCCATTCAGAGGTTCCAGGGAGGACTCTGTTCCTTGTTGCTTCTACCTTCTGGTGGCTGCATCACCCCGACCTGCAAGGCAGCATCTTCAGCCTTCTGTTCATCCTCATACAGACGTGTGTGTGTGTGTGTGTGTGTGTGTGTGTGTGATCTCCCTCTGCCTCCCTCTTATAAAGCTACATGTGATTGCATTTAGCCCCTCCCCATCTCAAATTCTTAATAACATCTGCAATGACCCTTTAAATCACTTTAAAAATAAAGTGATTTTTATAGGTTCTAAGAATTAGGACCTGAGATCTTGGGGGATATTACTCAGCCTACTTTGATGGACTTGTTCAACCTCTTTTCCAACATATTTTAACATACTGCTGGGGCACGCTTGATATTTCCTTTGAACCCCATGGAAGGATGTATTTTTATTCATAAGGAAGGCAGAAATAGATGTTAGTTTGCTCCGTGCATTGAAAAATTGGTTAGAAAGGTGAGGTGGCAAAATCAAGGTCAGACAAAATCTCTGGCGTACAAGCTCTTTAAGCCAGAGACCGCATGGCGTGAACTGCACACACAACTGCAATGACTTAAATTAAAACATACCCATCTTCCCTTTTTAATTTAGAAATACATTAAATTAGCTGTATGATATTTTGTATGCCCTAGCTAGGATGAAGTTGAGAAGCTATTACACCTTCCTACTTGCAGATCAAACCACACCCAAGCCATGACGTTCATTTTTTAAATTTTTTAGATGTGCATACGGGTGTTCCACTGTTGCTAAAAATAATGGAGGGTGTTGGGCAATATTAAGGGCATAAGTCCAGGAGAAGTGCATACCTCTTACGCAATTCACAGCATTGAAATATTTAATACAAATGTGAGGTTCATGAGCACACGTTTAACTGACAGAGTATGTCTGTTCCTTCACACCATGCAATCCTCCCTGTGAAAAGCCTATTACAGTTTTGGGCTTGGCCCTCCCTTGCCATGTGAATGCTAATGTCTTATACTTCCATTTCCCAATTTCACAGCAGACCTGCACGCTCATAAATTAAACTGCATCGCTCAGCATTATCGTGTGCATTCTAGGATTTAGTCCAAAATGGCCCAAACTACTGCCTATTTCAGCAGAACTCCCTTTGGCCACAGCCTGTTAATATATTATAGGGACATTAGGACAGTGATTTGAGAGTGCACACCAGGCAGGCAGAGAACATACTTCCCTGCAGAGAGTTCCCCGGGCATGTGGGAGTGGCCCAGGGGAATGAATGTGGGGAGGTGTCAACTGCCTCGTTTCAGACAGAGGACGGGGCATAGGTGGACCTGCCCCACCAGAAACAAAGAGTGATGCATCTGCCAGAGTCTGTCTGCTCATGAAAAAAAAAAAATTCAATATGAATGTCTGGAGTTTAAAAGATACATCAATTAAAAGAAGTAAAATAAAGAAAGCCCTGATTATGGATGGGTTTTGTCACTTTCTAAGCCAGTGACAGGGACTAAATAACATACTGAAATGTCCACTATAGAACCAGGTTGCCAAGGATAGAGGAAATATAGTGGTGTCTTGCTTTCCAATATAACGAGTATTGATTTTTTTAAAAATCAAAATAACATCTGCACATGAGTTTTTTAAAAAGAAAAAAAAAACAAATAATACAGAAGGGATTTTAACGAATAGTCACAGCCCTGTCCCTACTTCCCAAAGACAAGTTCCTTTAGCCTCTCAAGTCTTTCAATTATTTTGGAGGTTAAATGCTCCCAAGCTTTAAATTTTATGCCACTGAACCTCATTATTAAAGATAAAGATTTAACCCATTTATACTCTCCACACCCTACCCTTCCTCCTTTCTCTCATTTTTGGTGGTTCTATTATAATTTTTATTCTTTAATTGGTTATCTTTTTACTTTAAATAATATACTTCTATCTCTTGAGTCACAGATGGCCAAATAGCTATTTTCCCCTTGTTACTTATTAAAACAAACCCAATTTTGTTCAGAGCAGCAGTGTATCATCTAAGAAAACTACACTTTTCAATTTTTCTTGTGATAGTCATCCTTATCACTGTGTTCCAGCTAGTAAGATGTAAGCAGAAGATGTTTGATGGGGCTTCAGGAAAACCCTTTATAAATAGAGCTGACTCTGCAGGTAGGTTTCTTTTGCCCTTCTCCCCTCTTTCTCATTCTTACTTGGGACACAGATAGGATGGCTGGAGCTGCAAAAGCCATCATGTGACCGTGAGACAAGCTGGAGGGTAGATTGAAGGCATGTTCTAAGAATGACAGAGGAAAAACTCTAGAGAGAGCTTGGGCTCTTGATGACATCAGAGCTGCCACACTGGCCCTAAACTACCTACCTTCCAACTCATTTTATGAGAGAGAAGTTTAAGCCTTGTCTTGTTTAAGGCAATATTTCCTCATATTTGTTATTCACAACCACATCTGTCATTTTTGTTCATCAGCTTTAATCAGTATCTAGACTTTCCATAGATAAGAGGAAAATATTAGTGCTTCTTCTCATCATTCTTTCAACTACTTCTCTTCTGGTTGCTTTATTCTTACATTGCCAATGCTGCTAACATTACATTTCTATTCTGTAATCACAATTAAGCCTTCTGTGCCTTTCCACTAGATTGACTTTAAAAGTTGAACATTTAGATCATTATGACCACATGCATGTTTGCTCCTGGGTCAGGTAGCCCTGGGTCACTCAAAGGGAAATTCCTATCATCGGGGTCAAATGAAATTTCTTTCCTGATATTCTATCAAAGTCTTGAAATTATGTCACATTTTAATTTACATTATTTTTGGACCATGTTACTTATATAGCTTTTTTGTTTTACTTGGATTTATTGTCATTATTGTTGAGAGAGAGGTGTTCTCACCATATCCTCAGTTTACCCAACCTCTCCAGCATTCACCTTGTTGCTTAGAGCTCCACATTTTCATGCTGTACCCTAGGCTGTTGCTCTCCAGCCTGTACAACTTTCTTTCTAGTTTCGACATCCTCCTGAGTTGAATTACTTCTACTTCGTTTGTTTTTCTTCCTTGTTTTGCTGGAACACATCCTCAGAGAACTTCTTAAGAAGGAGTTCCTGAAAGGTAAATGTTGAGTCCTTGCATATATAAAAATGTATTTATTCTATTTTCATAATTAATAGCCCAGATTTAAAGTTATTTTATCTCAGAAGTATTCAGGCATTGCTCATTGTCTTTTGCATGTAATGTTGCAAACGAGAGGTCAGATACTAGTCTTATTTTCATTCCTTTTTCTGTGTACTTTCTGCAAATCTCTAGAGTCTTTTCCTTATTCTTAGTGTTCTGATATTTCAGACCAGGTCTATTATCAATTAGATTGATTTGGGTTGTTTCACACCAACTCAAATTGGCTTCATGATAAAAAGGGTATTTATTGGCTCACATAATTGAAATGCCCTAGATAGGATTGACTTTATGAGTAGTTCTATCAAGAGCTCTGGCACTATTTCTCCATGATTTTCTTGATATAGGCAACTGGGTAAATCTAAACACAATCCTGATAGAACAGAAAACAAGGAATCAAGACAGAGGTTGACAAGCAATGCAGTGGACTTAAAGCCTAACGTCAGAGAAGGCGTCACAAAGGAGAGCTTTTATTTTAAATATTTAATTGTGACAAAATACACATAACAAAATTTATAATCCTAACCATTTTTAAGTATACAATTCAGTAGCTCTAAATACATTGACATTGTGGTGCAACCAGTCTTCAGAACTCTTTTTATCTTACAAAACTAAAATTGTATAACCATTAAACAGTAATTGTCTATTCCCCTTCTCTCAGCCCCTGGCACCACCATTCTACTTTCTGTCTCTATGAATTTGACTATTCTAGGTACCTCATTTAAGTGAAATTATGCAATATTGTCTTTTTAGGACTGGCTTATTTTACTTAGCATAATGTTCTCAAATGTTGTAGCATGTGTCAATTTTTTTTCCTTTTTAAGACTGAATATTATTCCATTATACACATACAATGTATATTTTGTTTCTCCATTCATCGATTAATGAATACTTGGGTTTCTTCCACCTTCTGGCTACTGTGAATAATGCTGCTGTGAACATGGGTGTATAAATATCTGTTTGTGTCACTGCTTTAATTCTTTTGGTTATAATATCCAGAAATGGATCATATAGCAATTCTATTTTTACTCCTTTGAGGCACCACCATGCTGTTTTCCATAGCAGCTGCACCATTTTACATTCCCACCAGCAGTGCATAAGGCTTCCCATTTCTCCATATCCTTACAACACTTGTTATTTTCTATTTTTTTTTAATAGTCATTCTAGTGGTATGAGGTGGAATATCTCAGTGTGGTTTTGATTTACATTTCCTAGTGATTAGGGATCTTTTTGTGTGCTTCTTGGCCATTTGGATGTCTTTAGAGAAATATTTACTCAAGTCCTTTGCCCGTTTTTTTAATTGGGTTGTTTATTTTTGTTGTTGAGTAAAAGAGTCCTTCGGGGGCAGCCTAACATGTGCTGAGCACTGGGGGCCAAACTTTAATAGGTAGAAGTGGGTGGAAAGGGCGTTCTGGCCAGAGGGGCCCACAAGAGCAAAGGCCCACAAGAGCTCAGAGGTGACAGGGTGCGGGGTGTGTTCACGGTCAGGTTTCCTCCAGTCACCAGGCTGTGTTGGGCCATAAATCATAGAATCAGCCGGCACTGAGGCGGGAAAAGCAGGGCTGCCCCACCTGGGGAGGGCGGGAGTAAGGAGGCTGCACTGAAGCTATCCCCCTAGGGAGCCTCAGGAGTGTGGAGGCCGCTCTACCTGACACAGAGCTGCCCTCAGCAAGGTCCCGATGGAGCCCCTGGGGACCCTGAATGCAGCTCAGAGGGGTCTGTTAAGAGGCTCAGTCAGAAGGCAGCTTCCCTTGGGGTTAAGTTACGAGGTCATAGTGTCAACCAAAAATCATGTTTATTCAAAACAGTCCTGAAAACTTCCCAGCACAGTGCCACGTTGGGACATACCTCTCTCCCTAGGCCCCACACAGCAAGGTTTCCTCCCGCACAGGCACCGTCTGTCTTCACTGCAGCCCAGAGGAAGGAGCTGCCCTGATTTTAGGAGACGCAGTGTACGGAAAGTACTTATCTTTACATTCTGGATTCACATTAAGCCCACGGAAGTATACACATTGTGGGAGAAAGGCAAGAACCTAGGCCTCCTGGGGGTATCTCTTTGGATGACTTGGGCCACAAGTCACTGAATACTTGACCAGCAAGAGCTTCAGCATAAAAATATTTTAGCACTTCGTAGAATAATAAGTCTAGAGAAAGGTAGTGCTGTGCAAGGTTAATGCAGCTCTCCAGGCCTTCCCTTCATGGTCTTAGGAAGGCTGCAGCAGCCCCAAACATCACATCCCTACACCAGTGTCCAGGACAGATGGAGGGAAGGGGCAGAAAAGGGGCCTTCGCATGAGTGTTCTTTCGTCACCTGAAAAATCTTTCCTTAGGTCTCCAGGCACTTCCTCTTGCATCCCATTGGCCAGAACTAGGTCACATCCCCACGCCTGACCAATCACTGGCAAAGGGCTTGGGACAGCCACGTGGCTGTGGTGCTGTGTTCCTCCTTGTCCCTGCAGTGGAACAGAATCAGGGCGTGTCAGCCAGGAGGAAGGGATTCACTGTGCTGCAGGAAGGACCAGCAGATTTTCCTCGGCTACATCACACTCCCTCTAGAACATCTGCTTGTGGAAGACAGCCCAAATCATTTCATGTCAGCCTACATTTTATTTTATACTTAAATTATTATTTTATTGATTTAATGAGGCCAGCACGTTCAGGTGAATTCACAGGAGTTGGGTGCCTGTGTGGTAAAGCGTTACTGTGTTAGTCTTGGAGCTGGTACCTACAGGTGTCTGCCCTGGGCCACCTCTGGGCATGGGATGCTCTTTAGTTCCCCGGACCTGCTGGATTCTAGCTCTGCCCATTGACCCAGAAGCCTGGGGATCTGCCTGTTGCCCTGGAGCCAGCCCCTCCTTTCCTGACCTTCTGGGTAGGCTGTCTGCTCCAACTACAGGGAACGCTGTGCTTGTGCTGTGCACACTTACGAATTGCCATGAATCACAGTGGCCTAACAAAAAGAGCCATTGGCCAAGTATGGCATAAAAACACATTAGTTCTTCCATAGTCATAGAAGCAAATTAACTCTATTAGTTTTCAAATTCATACATAGTAAGGGAAGTCAACAAGGCCTCACTTTGTAGGATGCATTGTGTATAAACTTGCTGGCAGATGTGTCAGGCTTCTTAGACTGCTCCAACCCAAGCATGAGTCAGCTGGAATGCTGGCTCCATTGAATCCCCACTTCTGTGCTGTGCAGGGCTGGATGCCCTCGGACAGGTAATGGCTTCATTTGGCCTGCTCTTGTGCGGACAGGTGGAATCTGTCATGAACAGTAGTGTCTCGACACAGGGATAGCACAGGTAAGTCCAGCTCCCTGACTGTGCAATGGAAAGCTTTCTCCTCCCCTTAAAGAGGTGTAGGAGGCACAGTCCTCAGGTGTCTTTTAGTTCATCTTCTCAGAACCCCCATGGATGTGTATTGGGTTACCCTCATTTTAGGGAGGACTAAAGGTCTTGCTCAAGGTCACATAGCTTGTGAATGCCAAGCTTTTCCCATTCCAGAGCCCCCCTCCCCACCAAGTGCAAGTGCAGGCAATCAGTCCAAGGCCAAATGAGCGCTTCATGTCTGTCACTGCCTGAGTACACGTATCTTTGTGTACACACGAAATCTTCACCTGTACATAGGCTTCGGTGGGGACAGGGATAGAGACTGTTCTGCCAGTCTTACTTATAGATTCTGAAGCAATAACTGAGGGAAGAAACAAAATTAAGTTTGTTTAAAAATCATAGACTACAGTTGTTAGTATGAACTGCCCACCATTCTGGCCTAATTTCCAGCCAACACAGTAGCAATTGTGCATACTATTAAATATATATTGGATGAACTCAGTTACAATTTTTAATTAATTACAGTCCCAAACCTGGCTCAGGTCTGCTCTGACTTCATAGATCACTGCCCAGATTTGCAGTTATCTGCTCATCACCATGGCAGTCTGCTCACAGCTCAGTAAAGAAGGGAAGATGGGCTGCTTGGCTTATAGTTTGTAGAGGAAATTATATTGCATGAGCAGAACTTGGTTATGTTATTGTGCCCAGTGAATTTCTCAGGTGAACAGCGATCCTTGAGCATCAGGGCTCTTGCCTGCATACGCCCTACTGTGATTCACTGCGTCTCCAATGTCTGCTCTGTCTTCCTGGTGAGCCTGACCAAGTTTCCACCCTCCCAGGTGTTTCAGGATCTCCCTATCCTCCGTTGCCTTGTGAAACTTGGTAATGATGATAACTTGTTTTCTTTCTAAGTGAATGAATGAATAAGCAAGCTGAAACAAAGTGGACCTTTTTTTTAGAATTTTTAGCTTACATTTTAGATCTGGCCCTAAAATTCAGTCCAAGGAGATCTGAGATCTTAGGGACCAGGCCGACAGTAGCATAGGAGAGACGGCTGTTACCCTATATTCCTCAGCAGTTTTTCTTTCTCTTTTGTCATAATCTTCATTCCTCAAAACCAGAAAGCAGCCTGGCTGACCTCTTGAGTTCTGTTCCCCATTAGGCAGCTTCTGCCAACCGAGGCACAGGACAGACCTCACAGGGCTGATGCTGGGCCACTAGCCCCTTCTGTTTGACTTCATGCTGTTGTCTGGAATCCACCACCCATACTGATGCTCATGTCACCATTTCTACTAGAGCGTACCTGGGAGCCTTATGCAAGCACAGCTCCAGGCAACCTGTCCTGCCCTTAAGGCCCCGTCCCACCATGCACTGTCCTCACGGGGAAAGGGGTTCCCCTGGTCCTTCGATATGGGACAGCTCAGCTGCAGTTGTAGACAATCATTTTTATCTGAGTTTCTTTCTGACAAAAATAAAAGAATTTTATTATACTGGAAGAAGTGTGGTCAGGGCCTCATGGCCTCTAATATCTCCTTGACACCTTTCTCAATTGTCCCTCCCTCTGTGGTGTTTCCTGGGTCACCAGGGGCAGTCCACAATTGACTCTCATGTCTGTCAGGAACTGTAAAGGGTCTGACGAGTTGGCCCGCCGAGCTTCATGGATGCTGGCAGAAGACATGGAGGCTCCTGGGTCAGAGACAAAGGATTTCATTACAGCAATGACAGAAGCCAGATGCCAGAATTTTCTTGTGCCACTTCCCCGAGCCACAGTTTCCACAGGGTGAAGTTAAGAGAGGCAGGTGACACTCACATAGGCAGTGGATTTTGTTACAGGAGAGGGGGACCCTGTGCCTAGGGAACCCAGACATTTCATCAGGGCAGTAAGCATACTTCTCCTTTGCTCCAAAGAGAGATATTGTCTTTGCTGTGCTGGATAATAGCAAAGCCTGCCTTTGCCCCATCAGGAAGCAATATCTCTGTCTTCCAGGGATGTTGGCTGTACAAATATCTTTGAAAGATAATCCAAAACAATGGGCCACCAATGCCTTGCTTGAAAGACATGCAGAAACATGAGCAACCTGTGAAGAATTGCCTCCTGACATTGCCCTTGACTTGAACTCATCCATACATTTAATTTGATTATTACACACATATGTTTTACACCTACTGTGTGCAAGGCTCTGTGCTTGGAGCTGAGGATATAGAAAATAAACATATCATCTGCCCTCAAAGAGCTCATTGTCCAGTAGGGTGGACATACAGTGGACAAGAGAGTAAAGTGGAATGGGATTAGAAATGAGAGAAGGGTCCAAGGGGATGTGGAAGGCCAGAGGAGGGGACCCCAGCTTAGCTTGGGAGGAATGGGCATTGAGAAGCTTTCTGGACGAGGTGAATTCTAAGTGATGCAGCCCATAAGAGGATAAACTCTCAACATAAATGGATGAGAGGGAGCACAGTGCTTAGGAGAGGATGAAAAGCTGTTGACGGAACAGACATGGAGATGGGGGGGGGGAGGGTAAATAATGAGGCTGGGACAACAGGTGATGACCAGATAAGGGGTTGTGGATAACACACCAGAGAGTTTCAGGATTATCCAGAATGTGAGTGGTGGGGAAGGGGGTTAAGCAGGGAATCAACATGTTGATGTGCACATCACAAAGACTCCTTGGGCAGCTGTGTGGAGGATGGATTGGAGGAGGTGAGACTGGAAACAGGAGACAGGGTAAGAGCACATTCAGGGCAGTCAGCCCCAATCTAAGGCAGTGACTGTGGAGTTTGAGAGAGGAGTGGATAACAAAGATACTGCAGAGGTGGACTGGCAGGCTGTCAAGGCAAGGGAGAGGGAAGAGCTCAGATGGCTGCCAGTTTTGTGGTTTGGGCACTAACAGGCCATGGTGCCATCCCTGCTGCCATGATGAATGGCTGTTTCTGCATTTTGCTGCCACACAGGGAAGTCCTTCGGGCTACAGAGGGTGCGGGGCTGCTCTCCCAACACTAAACATGGCATATTGCTCACTGCAGGACTAGAGTGCAGGCCTTGGGCATCGACCCCAGGTTAGACAAGGCAGAGGCAGGGAGAGGATGGGAATCAAACGATGCCTCTGAGGTGGGAATCAGGAATTGGGGTCCTTGGGTAGGGTCCAGCCAAGGCAGCAGACACAATTTATGGGACAAGAACAAAATTTAAGTTCAGAAGAGAACTGATACCCCATATAGGGAGGCAGAAACTTTCAAGGAATAAAGCAAACTAGGCAAACCAGAAGTTCCAGATGTTGCAAGCAAGAATGGGGATGGGAGGGTGAGCAAGCCTGGGGCTCTGCTATTTTGATTTAGGGGGATATTTCTTCCTCAGCTGCTTCGACCTACTTCAGCCTGGACCCAGCCATGAAGCAGCTGTTGCTCCCTGGCTCCCATTTCAATCTGTTTTTCACTTTTGCCTTGTCCCCAATACATAAGGTGAATATTCCTCATATTCATTCTCCAGTTTGCATTAGAACCCGTGGGACCCCTGCCCTCAGGGATTGACAGTGTGCTAGGCAAGAAAAGAGTGGGGGCTCAAAAGTAGAAAATAGGCAGCATGTCACCTTTAAGAGGTCAGAGGAGGGAGCACTGACTTGCAGGTGGGCCACCAGGGAAGCCCCACAGGACAGTTGGCGTGGAAAGGAATATTTCAGCACTAGGAAATGGCATAAACAGAGGCCTAAGAAGCAGGAACCCTGAGCAGACACATGAGAGAACAGTAATGATCCCAGCTTGGGGAGGATCTGGAGAGCATGCAGGGAACAGAGGGGGTGGTGGGAGACAAGTAGGAGAGGTAGAGTGAGGCCAAAATCCCCAGAGCGTCGATGCCGGATGAAGGACATGGCCTAGCAGGTAAATGCCAGTGGAGAAAAAATTACTCAGTAGTTTATCACTGGGATGGCATAAGGGCCAGATTTTATACAATGCTTGGTGGATGGTAAAACACTCAATAGTTTATCACATTAGTTCGAGTGATTGAACCCAGGCTTTAGGACAGGTTAATCTATTTAGCATGTTGAGAATAGATTGGATTGGGACCAGATTGGTGGTAAGGAAAAGATTCAGAGTTTCTGTCACCCTAACAGGTGCGGGAGCCCCCCCCGTGCTGGGGTTGGGGTGTGCAGCCCACATCAGTGGCCCCTCTCTAGGAACAGCACTGTGCGCTGGTGTGAGCCCCCGCGACCACGTCTGTGCCGGGAGACCCTGTCCACGCTGAGACCGTGGCACTGTGCTGTCTTGTCCACCCTGAGATGTCGTGTTCAGCTCTTCATTTGTTCTGTGAGATGGCCTGTAGCCTTCTGGTGACTCTGCATGCTCCTTCACTGCTTTGCCTTTGGTGGGGAGGGGAACCAAGATAACCAGAGTTTGCCTCTCATTTGCAATTTAAAAAAATTAATTGATACAATTAGGTAATTATATGCTGCATACAGTGGGTGGGTCTCAGTAGTGGTGGAAAATGAAGTGTTTATGCGAGGAATATTGGCCATACTTGGAGGCTAATTGTGTTGGGCTGAGATGGGTCTGAGGAAGAAGAGATGTCCTAGCTGCCTAGCAGGATTTGATCATGGGTGACTATAAAATGGCCAGAGAGTTTTTCAGATAAAAGTTATAGACAACCAAAAGCAGGTGTAGGAGGCAGTGAATTACCTTTTGAATACAGGGAAAGGAAAGGAGCTCATATTTCTGGAGGAACCTCTTATGAGCCAGGCACTATTCTGAGTGCTCTTTATGGGTCCACTCTGATAACCTTTATGACAATCCCAGGAGGTGTATGTGATTATCTCCATGTTCCATATGGGCCACTGAGGCTCAGATTGGTTAGTCACTGTAGTAAGCACAAGGGTATTCACCAAATACTTCTGGCTCTCTCCTTCAGCACACAAAGTCCAATTGTACTGTCTAGCTCATTGTAGTTGGCGGGGTCTGTGAAAGTGACATGTGCCAATTTGGGGCCAAGCATAAAATTGCTAGTGAGGGACCTTCCAGAGCCTTCTTTTTGTCTGCTATGGTGATTGACTATATCCCAGATAGTGGCTGATCTATCAACTTGAGTCCTGGATTGAGGAACAAAGATAACACAGAGCAGAGCCCCCAACCAACATGGAATGAGTATATGTTATGAACATGAAATGAACCTTTATTGTTTTAGGCCACTAAGTTAAGTTAGGATAGCTCACCTGGCTTCTCCTGACTGAAGCACTCAGTCTAGGAAGTGCCCATTGACTTTGATTCCATCTCTTGTTATCAAGACAGTGCTGGGTGGACATCTGTGGAGCTGTAAGAGCCCATAAGCAAGATCAAGACTAGAACTGTAGATTTGTGTGTCATCTACACAAATGGGGTAGGGAATAGAAAGAAAGGAATAGGTATTTAGTCTATAGGCTTTGGGGTAATGCTTCTCTCTCCCATGTTCTTTCTCTCCCATAGGTTTGTGGTCCTCTCCACATGGCCTATTGTTAAGTAGGACATCACTGCTGCCTGTGGGGTCTGGTGGTTCAGAGACGTTGGCTTGAGCTTGTTGACAGCTGCACACTCATAACGTTGCTAAAAACTTCATAAACTCTGACGCCTGGAAATAGCCCAAGTGATTTGAGGTTTTGCTCACTTGTAAATGTTTGAGTGTTTTGTCCACAAATTGCAAATTGAGTAACTCAATTTTGAGGCACAGCTGTTATTTGGAAAAGACCCATCTAGGAATGCAAACTCCTTGCAAAATAATTGTGCTTCATTTTTGTCAAGTATCAGAAAACCATTAAACTGCCAAGCCATATGGCAAATGCCCACTCGAAGCAGAGTGTGACAACTAACTATAATGAATCTGTTTTTGGGGGGGAAGTAGATAGGACAGCGTCTGGTTTTTGTGATCTATAGAAAAGCAGATTTGCTGTTGCACATTTCAGCCTTCCAGGGTCCTGAGTAAGGAATTTTTCTCCCATGAAAAATTCATATAAAAAATTAAGTTATGGTAAATTTTTTCTTAGGTGTATTTCTCTTTCAAACAATGTCCATTTGAGTTTCTGCATATAAAATAGGTTTAACTGGGGCAATAGAAACTTCTAAAAGTTTACATACTTTTCTATGATTACATGCTAATTCAATAAACATTCATTAGATTTCAGTATACCAGTTAGAATTAGGTTTAGCTGTGTATCACAGAAAAAAATGGAAAATAATGGTGGCTTAGAAGATTATTTCTTCCCCAGGTAAAGGAAACCTGGAGGTAGGTAGTCTGGGGCTGGTGTGACAGTTTCAGGGTCATCAGGGTCCTGGTTTTCTCTTAGCCTGTTCTTTGTCACACCTAAAGTTGGTCCTTGTCCTCTGGGTATAATACAGCTGCCATACTCCAGCCATCACGTTCGAGGCAGCAGGGGCAGAGGAGAGGAGAAAGTCATGCTTTTCCCTTTTCAAGAGAGTTCCTGGAACTTGTAATGCTTCTATTCCTAACACTTCTATTCAAAGATCACTGGCCAGATCTTAGTCACCTGGCTGTGCCCAACTGTCAAAGACACTGGGACAGGTAGCAGTATGCCCAGCTATGGACAGAGATTCTATGACTAAAGAAGAGGGGAGAACAGATATTGAGAAGTCACCATCAGACTCAACCCTCCAGAGAATGTTTGTTTCTTCCTCGATGTTTGTTCTTCCTACAGGATTGTAACCTTGGGGACAGGAACAGATTTTATTTATCCTTTTATCTCCAAGGCACTAGCCCAGTAGCTGGTATTAATAGATTGTGTTTTTAACGATCTACTATTTTGTATTTCTCACAGCAGAGCCCAGGCACTTCTGGTCTTCCATCCCTTCTTCTGGTTTCTTTGTTCCAAGTTGGCAAGTCAGCTGGGATTTGGGCACATTTCTTTTTCATCATCAAAAGATGTTATTTCTATGACATTAGACTGCCTGTTCCTGCAGTTTTTCAATATTGATTCTTAATTCCGGGGACAAGTGATGCTTAGAGCTGAGCGGTCATGGTCGGAGCTAGACAGAAGGCTACGGCGGTGGGCTGTGGGATTGGCCTTCTTCAGGAGCACCCTTCCGTGGTGACACCTCCCAGGCCAGGGGGGTCTGAGCAAGCTGCCCCACAGGCAGGAGGATGCTGAAAGTGTCCCCCAGGGCTGCCAGGTCTTGATTATGGGTGACTAGAAAAATGCTGGGGTCTTTTTCAAGCAAGGTAAACAGGCATCTGGAAGCAGGTGTAGGGAATGGTGAATTAGGTTTTAAAAATAATGAAAGGAAAGAGAAAGGAGCTTATATTTCTGGAGAACCCCCTCTGGGCCAGGTACTGTGCTAGATTGGTCAACTCTAAAACCCCTCATGAGAGCTCTAAGAGATATATGTCATTATCTCCATTTTCCGTGTGGCTCACTGAGCTAGGGGAAGTTGATTAGGCTCTTCACCAGAAAGCAAGCACCCCTGCCAGGCCTGTTAAAAAGAATTAGCATCAATGTGTGTAAAGTTTTTAGCACAGCCTGCCACTCAGTAAGCCCAGTAGCTGTTAATCTGCTCCACCTTATTGCAGCAGCAATTGAAATCAATCCCAAACTCAGGAGTGTGGCATTGCAGAGACCTCGTCCCATTCCTTGTGCTCCTTCAAATCTTTTGAAAGTTCTCAAAACTGAAGAGCAGGCTGCCTGCTTTCCTGAGAGCCTCACAATTAGGAGGAGTGCTTAATTGGCATGTTTGTTTCCTACAAAGGCTGGCTGGCGGAGGATCCTCACACCGACAAAGAAGGGTTGCTCTGCTTTTGTTCTTAGCAGCACTGTATGCTCATAGCAACAGTGGGAGAATCCAGCAAAGTTGAAAAGAAAAAGTACTGGAGTTCGCATGAAGGTTGATTGCCCTGGAGAAGTTGACACGCTTGCCCAGATGGAAATGATTTCCCCAAGTCCTGAAAAATGTGGTCGTCAACCCCACATACAAACCATGTCTCTTGTTTTCTTTAAGATGAGTCCGGTCAAGAGGTCTGTGTAATGAAAGATGTTTGTGGAATCCATTTCCATTCTGCCTGAAGCCATCTGCTTTATGTCTATAATAAACAGGGATGTTTGCAGCCACTTCCCCGGGCCTGGGCCCGTTAGAGGCACTCACCGCAAGGAAAGGTAAATTGACTGCCTCCCAAGCGGTGAGCATTAGCACATTACATCTGCGGTGACGGCACTTAACCTTCCGGTTTGCCTTGCTTTCCGTGCCTCTGTGACTGCCCGTGACAAATGGGCCGAGGGGCACACGCTGAGTTAGAATTTAGTACATGTGGGGCATCGGCCAGCACCACGTTACCTGGTGAATGAGGTGAGATGTGAGCAGCAGAAAAGGCCATCGCCCAAGAAGCTGGGGACCACCTGGCCTTTGCCGGGCAGAGGAGCCCAGGGCAGCTAGCCTTCCTGAGGCTTCCTGCTGCCCATCCTGGGAGCACGTAGGAGCTCTTTCTGAAACAGAAATCTGAGGAAGTCACACCCCTGTTTAAAATCCTTTGGAAGCTCCTTCTTGCCCATAGGATAATACCTAAATTCCACAGGCCCCAGGGGTCTGTGTGCTCCTTCCACACTATATAGCTTCACCTTGAGCCACTCACATGTCAGTTCACACCCACACATGAGCCTCCACGCTCACATCTTTCAGTTTATCCCCCACCTTAAGCTGTCTTGTGGTGGTGGCTTCTAGGCCTTTGCCGTGCTGTTCCCTGTGCCTGACACAGGTTCACTATCCTCCTCCACGTCCCTTCCCCACCCTGCCCCAGCTCAAAGGTGACTTCTGACAGACTGCCTCTAAGTAGGCAAGTGACTCAGTTTCCTGTGGCTGCTTATAACGAATCACCACAACTGCTGTAGGAAACTAATGTGTGGCTTAAAACAACACAGATTGATTCTCTTAAAGTTCTAGGGGTCAGAAGCTAGAAAGGAAGGTGTGGGCAGGCCTGCGTTCATTCTAGAGGCTCTAGAAACTGTCCTTTCCCTGCCTTTTCTGGCCTTTTCTAGTATCTAGAGGCCCCTCTCATTGCTTGGCTCATAGCCCCTCCCTAGCACCTTCTCTCCTCCCCGACCGCTGCCTCCTCCATATATCTTTATGTATCCAGCCCTCTTGCCTCCCTCCTGTGAGCACTCTCCTGATAAAACTGGATAATCCAGGCTACTCTCCCCATTTCAAGATTCTTTAACATATTCATGGGCTCCAAGGATGAGGAGGTGGCCATCTTTGGGGACCGTTGTTCAGCCTCTTGCAGGGAGGTGTTAAGCCCTGAGCCTTGGTGCCCTGGTGGTCATTGCATGCTGAATTGCCCTTCACACAGGTGACTGGAAGCTCTGTGTGGACAGGGCCATGTCTGCTCTGCCTCCCATTGCGTCCCAGTGCCAGCAGAGGGCCTGGCCTGTAGTAGATGCTTAGTAAACAGTCACCAGTGGGCAGATGGAGGGCAGGGCCATGCCAGAGACCTGGCTGTTGAGAGAAACTGGGTGGTCTCTGAAAACCTGTGTAGCAATGTGTCTTCAAAAGGGTGGGGCAGCGCGTGGGAGGTGGAACCTGGGAGGAATCAGCTAGGCTCTGTCCTGGCAAAGTGGCAGCCATCCAGGTCTCCAGGGCAGAGGGGTGACCTCAGTATATCCCTGTGGACAGGACCACAGTGTTGAAGAGGGCACAACAGGGAGGGGGTGTCTCGTTTGATGCCAGATTGAGTCGGTGGAATGGGGCCTGGGGGAGGGGTCTTAGTGCCTCCAGGAAGCTGGAACGGTCACTTTACGTCTCTGCAAGGCTCAGTCCGCTGTTTGGGACAGAACCAGAGAGGAGGTAGCCATCTGACAAAAACACTTGGTCAGGAACAACCACTCACTCTCGTTCATTCCACACACATTTCCTGAGCACATTTCCAATTATGTGCTAGGCCCAGTGCTAGAAGTTGAGGGGACGCAGATGAACAAAAAACCACCCTCTAGGAGTTTACCTTCTACTTGAGGAAGAGAAACGTGGGGAAAAGGCAATGATAGGGCTGCGGTGATGAAAGAAAAAAGTGATACAATGTGTAACAGGTACAGTGTTAGCGTGGTGGTGAAGGGTAAATATTCCAAGGAGAGACCATGAAGCCAGATCAAGGTCGCAAGGGTGGCAAGAGTGTTTCAGGTGGTCACAACCACATTTGCAGAAGCAGTGTGTGGTGTTTGAGGAGCAGGCTGAAGAGCCATCCAGGTGCCTGTGGAGTGGGAGGCGCTGAGCTGGAGAGAGAGCAGGGGCCAGGGGGGGAGCCTGTTTGCCTTGTCTCCAGTTTAGTGATAAATTCCAAGAAGCCCACATGCCACCTTCTCAAGTGGTTAAATCCTCAGCAGCAGTCATTGCTCGCTCTGTGGGCCTCCATTAAATGTCTTTGATGAGAAGCCTTTCCCAACAGCGAAAATCCCTCTCACTTGCCTCATCTCACTAGATATTATGAGATGATAAGAGCAGAAGGGTCACTTCTATGGCATGCATCTTGCCTTGTGTCTAAGCAGTCTGCAGTCCAATCAGAGCCTTTTATTCTCCTGGTAGACCCTGGAGTTAGTCCATGTCAGCCCTGTCGTTGTGTATGTCTAGGTTGGGGGTAAACAGGCGTTTAGTTGGAGCAAGGTGGAGTATGCAGATGGTACAGGAGCACACTGACCTTGGTGCCGTGCCTGGGAATGTGCGTTCACTGTGTCCTCCAGCCTGAGATGTGGCCCAGACAGGGCACAGTCACCACTAGAGCGGTGTGGCTCAGGGTGCCCATGGCAAGGAAAGAAAAAGAAAGAGAGGTACATAGTAAAGGCCATTATTCTCCTTCCCAGCATCATACTTCATTGTGGTTGATGCAACTGTTCAAACAAATGTTCTAATTTACAGTTTCTGGGAACTTTTGGAAAAAAATGGGTCAAAACCTCAGGTTACCAGAGACTCTGCAGTTACACATTTTAATGGCTCTAACAATTTATATTTTGTCAAAATGAAATGCAGTTTTGAAAGACTTCATAATAGTTGCAAAAAACAGCCACCCTCTTCAAATACACTCATCATGAGGCTGCTCCTGTGAATAGCTCGGCACATTTTGCAAATAATGTCTCATTAAACCATCCAACCTCCCTGGGAAGAAGTGAGCAGCAGCCTGTTGACTGCCTTCTCCCCACACAGGAGGGGGTGTTCCTGCAGCCTCAAAGGGAGCTTGGGGAGACCAAGCCTGCCTCAGCTGAGAGCTTTCCCTCTTCACACTGTAGCTCCTAATACATCCAGAACTACTTCTGTGTGCAACAGGAGGTGCAGTAGGCCTTGCTGCTACCAGGGGGCAGGTCTGCTCTCCGGCCACCGTGCCCAGTGTTAGTCTTCTCTGAGCCCTACTCCGGGCCAGCCTCTGCGCTTGCAGCTGAGATCCAAAGAAGAGGAAAACACCACTCCTGCTCTTAAAGGTTTTACTGTCTGGTGGGTAAGAAAGATACCCGAGCAGGTTTTTTTAATAGAATGTGTCATTTGATCTACTAAAGGGAAGTCAGGTAAGCCAACTCAGTCTAGGTGTCAGCAAAGCCATCTCAGCAGCCTGTATACTCCCAGCTCCCAGACAGTTGTATCCTCAACTCTGTGGCAGCCACTGTGGATTAGCTAATCCAGTTCCCAGTCCCCTTTCCCTCGTTGTTCCCACTGGAGATGCTGTGAAGCTAAATGCGTGCCTCTCGAGCCTCTCCCATAGCTAGAGTGGTTATGTGACCTAGTTCTGGCCAATGAGACAGAAGCAAAGTCTACAGGGGGGTTCTGAAAAAGCTCTTGTGTTCTTGATTAAGAGGGACAGCCAGCCTGGTACAGCTCCTTGCTCCTCGTCCTTGCCTTGATTGAGGTCATGATCGCTGTAGCTGCAGTGGCAATCTTGTGACTGAGAGAATTGCAGGTGATTGTTGACCCCATGATCTAATGCCATCAGCTGCCTAATTCTAGACTTTTTTTTTCACGTGAGAAACAAGTGAGCCTCTATTTGTTTAGGCCACTGAGGTTAGGTTTCTGGGACTGGCAGCCAACGTATCCCTAACTGGTACAAGCACCTCATATCTAGCACCTAGTAGGTAATCAATAAAGAGTGATGAAAGTCATAGATAAGGTGATCATCTGAGTTGAGTTTGAACAGATTGGAGTGTGCTCATAGTGTTCTGGTTGGAGTAAACCAAAATAGTATGTACAGAAACTTGAAGCAGGAAGCTAGGAGGCACTCACAATGAAACCACTGATGAATAGTTCGTTGTTGCTAGAATATAAAATAGGAAGCTGGATTAAAGCCTGGAGAAGTAGACAGTAAGGGCCAGGTTAAGTTACTTTCCTTAGATACAAAGAGGGCCCCAGGTTCAGTGGCAGAGAACTCTCCATGTCTCCCCCAGGACTGCAGGATTGCAGCCAAGGCCACATAGCTGCAAGAAGTAAGAAAGTGAATGCTTTCCTCCCGTTGATCACTGTATTTGTAATCACTGCATAACAAACTACCCCAAAATGTAGCAGCTTAAAACAATACATTTATTTGTTATCTTTATTATCTCACAGTTTCTGTGTATCAGGAATCCAGGTATAACGTAACTGCACCTTCCGGTTCAGAGTCTCTTATAAAGCTCAGCCAGGATGTTCACAGGGCTGTAGTCTCAACTGAAAACCTGACTGGGGAAAGGTCCACTTCCACACGACGCACATAGTTGTCGACACACTCGATTCCTCATGGCTGTTGTACTGAAGGGGCTCAGTTCTCATGGGCTCGTGGCCACCAGGCGTCTCTCCCAGTTCCCTGGCCACGGGCCTCTCCATGGAGCTGCTCACAACATGGCCGCTGGCCTCATCACAGTGAGCAAGAGGGAGCCAGGGACCTTTTGTAACCTCATCTTAGAAATGGCATCCCACTACTTTTGTGGCATTCATCAGAAGCCAGCTACCTGGCCCAGCCCCTATGCGAGGGGAAGGGATTAGAGGTGAATACAGAAAGGGCCACTGGGGACCATCTTAAACACTGTGTGCTGCAGGCACACTGCCATCGCCTTTGTCCTCCCTCCCCTTCGTCAGGGCAGCGGCAGCAACGTCTCTTTTACCATTGTCATCAGTGGCAAGCACAGCCACAGTGATTGCTGTGCACCAGATACTTCCCATATGTAGCTCATCTGTCCTCCCTACACCTTAAAAGATTAAGTAATATTACCCCTGCCTTGCAGATGAGGAAGCCGTGGCTCAGAGAGGGGCTGTGACTTGCCCTAGGTCTCACAGCCAGGGAGAGCAGAACTAGCAGGCAGGCCAGGCCCCCCTCCAGTGGAGCTCTTCACCACCCCTGGGGGAGGCGGCACCTCAGAGGCAGGAGAACCGTACCTGCCAGCCTGCCCTGGAGCCCAGGCTACGTCCTCTCCTTTAACTTACCTGGTGCTGGAAGCAACAAAGTGGAGAGGACAGAGGGTGGGCTGTGCCATCTCAAAATATTTCTTCCCAGATAAAGGACAACAGGTAAAATCAGAATATGGTCTGTAGATGAGATAGTAGTCCTGAAATAATATTGATTTCCTGATTTTAATTGTCATTTTTCAATTGTGAAAGAAAATATCTTTGTTCTCAGAAAATATATACTGAAATAGTTAGAGGTAAAGTGGTATTATGTCCATAACTTGCAAACATCTCAGAAAAAATTACTTATAGGTGTATACAGATATGTGTATGTATGGAGAAAGAGATAATGAATGATAAAGCAAATGTAGTAAAATGTTAACATTTGGGGAATCTGGATAAAGAGTATATAAAATTCTTTGTATAAATTTTGCAACTTTTTTTTCAATGTCTGAAGTTATTTGAAAATAAAAGTTTTTTAAAAGTGCTGGTCTACTCTGGGACTTTGTGAGTTCTATCTGGGCTATCAGAGAATTACATTATGGGAGGCCAACAGACCGCCTCTTGACCCCAAGGTGACCCCTCAGAGCCCAGGAAGAGTGCAGATGTTAAGAACAAAATGTGAGCTCTGGGGTCAGGCTGCCAGGGTTCCAGTCCTGGCCCAGCATCTTCTAAGTTCCCTGAGCTACATGAGTAACCACTCAGGGTTGTTTAAAAGGATTTGGCAAGAGAAGGTGTGTACCGTGGCATAGCACTTGGCATAGTTCCTGGCCCATGGTGAGCCCTCCCTAAATGTTATTGTTTTTATTGCCTCATTGGTCATCTTAAAAGTGAGGACTAATGGCCCATGTGTGGTTTAGAGACACTGATCTGGATGATTATCTTGATGCCAACTCCCTGACATGACTTTTTGCCCCTATAAAGGCAGGGTGGCCACTGCTGTGGGTGCGGATGAGCCTAACATGATGAAGAGCCGAATCCCTGTGGTGCTCTTGGCCTGTGGCAGCTTCAACCCCATCACCAACATGCACCTGCGCTTGTTTGAGGTGGCCAGAGACCACCTACACCAAACAGGTTGGTCAGGGGGACCCAAGTCCAATGTAACTGGTGGGTTGGGCCTCGTGGGGTTTTGTAGGCTGCTGTCATCATTGCCATTATTGAAATGGCTCAGTTTATTTATGCATGGCATAACTGGTGGCATACATTTTCTCCATGATATGATGTACTATAGCTTTATAACATGTGTACAAGTCATGTCCCTGGCCATAGAGTTGAACACACCTCAGGGCCTCCTCTTCCTATCCACCTCATGTTGTCCATGAATGCAAAAAAGACAGAAGGCTCTGTCTGGAACCTGTGCTTCAACCAGAGTGTCCTTCCTGGTGCTCCCAACATTTACCTACACAGCCAGGTAAGTAGATAGCATGTGCCTTGGAAAGCTGCTTATGCTCTTCAGTGGTGAGCAAATGTTCAATAATGGCAATTTTGACAGTAAATAGATCTTAGATGATTACAAATTAGCAATCTTTGGGTAGATGCCTATTAATGGTATTGCTGGATCAAATGGTATTTCTATTTTTAGCTCTTCGAGATATCTCCAAATTACTTTCCACAGAGGATGGTACTAGTTTGTAATCCCACCAGCAGTGTATGAGTGTTCCTATCTCTCCACATCCACACCAACATTTGTTGTTTTGGGACTTTTTGGTACAAGCCATTCTCATTGGAGTTAAGTGATATCTCATTGTGGTTTTGATTTGTATTTTCCTGATGATTAGAGATGTTGAGCATTTTTTCATATGTTTGTTGGCCGTTAATCTATCTTCTTTTGAAAAGTTTCTGTTCATGTCCTTTGCCCACTTTTTAGTGGGGCTATTTGATTTTTTTCTCACGAATTTTCCTGAGTTCTATATAGATTCTAGTTGTTATCCCTTTATTGGATGTATAGCAAGCAAATATTTTCTCCCATTCTGTAGGTTTTCTATTCACTCTAGTGATAGTTTCTTTGGCTGTGCAGAGTAAAAGAGGAACCAAAAATATATCAGAGAAAATGGAAAACAAATAACAAAATGAGAGACTTAAACCAAATTATATCAATAATAACATTACATATATAAATAGGCTAATGACTTCTACAAAAAGGATTGTTAGATTCAATAAAATAAGCAAGACTCAACTATATATAAGAAACATACTTTAAATATAAAAACACAAATAGGTTAAAAGTAAGAGAATAGAAAACTGTCCCATGCTAACACTAGTTTAAAGAAAGCTGGAATGGCTATAGTAATATCAGAGAAAGTAGATTTCAAAGGAAAGAATATTACCAGGGATAAATAAGTTTGTTTCATAATTATAAAAGGGTCAGTTCTTTAAGCGGAAATAATCCTAAGCCTTTTGTACTTAATAATAGAACCTCAAATACATAGGAAGCGAAAACTTACAGAATTGCAAGGAGAAATAGACAAATCCACAATTATAGTAAGCTATTTCAATGCTCTTCTCGCTAATTAATAGAATAAGCACACAGAAAATACGGATATAGAAGACTTGAACAACACTATCAACCAATTTGACCTAATTGACATTTATGGACCACTCCACCATACATCAGCAGAATACACATTCTTTAAAAGGGCACACAGCACATTTAACAAGATAGACCAGATCCTGAACCATAAAAGAAGTCTCAATAAATATAAAAGGATTGCAGTCACACAAAGTGTATTCTCTGACCACAATGGAATTAAATTAGAAATCAGTAACAGAAAAATCTCTGGAAGATCCCCAGATATGGAAATGAAATAACATACTTCTAAAAACCCATGGGTCACAAAAAGAAATCAAAATGGAAATTAGAAAACATTTTAAACTGGATGAAAACGAAAACAATATATAAAAAAAATTGGGGATGCCACAAAAGCAGTACTTAGTGGGAACTTTATAGCACCAAATACTATATTAGAAAAAAAAAAGTCTCAAGTCAGTGATTTCAACTTCCACCTTAAGAAACTAGGACTAGAGGAGTAGATGAAGTATCAAATAAACAGAAGAAAGAGTATACAATCATGTGCCACATAACATTTCAGTCAACAATGGACCATGTATACAACAGCGGTCCCATAAGATTATGTATAACAGAGCTGAAAGATTTCTATTGCTTAGTGATGGTCATAGCATTATAGTGCAAAGCATTACTCATGAGTTTGTGATGGTGCTGGTGTAAACAAACCTACTGTGCTGCCAGTCAGATAAAAGTATAGCAGAGACAATTATGTACAGTGTGTAATACTTGACAATGATAATGAATAACTATGTTACTGGTTTATGTATTTACTATAATAATCATTATTTTAGAGTATACTTCTACTTATTAAAAAAAAAATGTTAACCATAAAACAGCCTCAGGAAGTTCCTTCAGGAACTATTCCAAAAGAAGGACTATTATTGTAGGAGATGACAGCTCCATGCATGTTACTACCCCAGAGACCTTTCAGTGGTACAAGATGTGGAGGTAGAAGATAGTGATGTTGGTGATCTTGACCTTGCATACGTCTAGGATAATGTGTGTGTTTGTGTGTTAGTTTTAAACAAAATTTTAAAAATTAAAATGTAAAAAATTTTAACAATAAAAAGCTTATAGAATAAGGATATAAAGAAAGAAAATATTTTTGTAAAGCTGTACAATGTGTTTGTTCTTTAAGCTAAGTATTATTACAAAAGAGTTGAAAAGTTTTTTTTAAAATGACAACTTTATAAAGTATACCACGTAGCCTAGGTGTGTAATAGACTGTAACATCTAGGTTTATGTAAACACACTCTATGATGTCTGCACAATGATGAAACCACCTAATGTTGCTTTTCTTAGATTTCTTATTTCTGTTGTTAAGTGACATATGACTGTAATGAAGATCAGAGCCAACACCAATGAAATAGAAAACAGAAATAGAAAATTAATTAAACTCATAGCTGTTTCTTTGAAGAAATCAATAAAATTGATAAACCTTTCGGCACTTAAAAATCAATCAATATAATTTAACATATTAGCAAACTAAAAAAGAGAAATTATATGTTTATCTTAATAGACACAGGAAAGACAATTGTCAAAAGCTAAAATCAATCTCTAATTTAAAAGAAAACCTCTCAGCAAACTAGGAATAGAAATGAACTTCCTCTACCCAATAAAAAAGGCATCTATGAAAAACCTACAGCTAACATCTTAATGGTGAAAGACTGATTACTTTACCCCTTAAGATATACTTTACCCTTTTACTCCCCTAAGATGGGCAACAAGGTAAGGATGTCCATTCTCACCATTTCTGTTCAATGTTGTTCTAAATGTTCTAGCCAAAACAATAAGGCAAGAAAAATAATAAAAGACATTCAGATTGGGATGGAAAAATGGAACTCTATTTGTTGATGACCTAGTTGTCTATAGAGAAAATCCATAGAAATCTACAAGAAGGCTACTAGAACTAATAGGTAAGTTTAGTAAGGTGGCTGGATACACAATCAATATATAAAAATTAATTGTGTTTTTATATATTAGCAATAAAAGATCAAAAATTAAAATTTTAATCTCTATCCAGGATAATATAAGAGGTGCTAGTTCACCATTGTTTTTTATAATTGAGAGATTGAGCCCATCCTTCAAAGTGAGGTATCACAAGGATGGAAAATGTGCACCACATGTACTCACCATCAAATTGGTACTAACTGATCAACACTAAGGTGTTCACATGGTAGTAATACTCATAGGATGCCGGTCAGGTGGAGGGGTGGGGGAATGGGGCAGGTAAACCCACAATTGATGGAAGCGGAGCACACTGTATGGGGGAAGGACACGCTTGTAGCCCTGGCTTGGGTGAGGCAAATGCATTACATGTAACCAAAATATTTGTACCCCCATAATATCCTGAATTTTTTTAAAAAATTAAAATTTTACAATAATATCATTTACAATAGCATAAAAAAGAAATATTTATGGATAAATCTAACAAAGGTGTGTGAGACCTATACACTAAAAACTACAAAAAACATTGTTGAGAGAAATTAAAGACAGGCTAATTAAAATGAAGAGATATACCTTATCCCAGGTTTGGAAGACTCAACAATGTTAAGATTTCAATTCTTTCAAATTTATCTATAGATTTTACATGATCCCATTAGGCTTTTTGGTAGAAATTGATAAGCTGATTCTAAAATTCACATGGAAATGGAATTAATCTATGATGGCTAAAATAATTTTGAAAAAAATAGTGTTGGAGGATTAACACTATATGATTTTAAGACTAATTGTAAAACTACATTACTCATGACAATGTGATATCAGTATAATATAGTTAAATAGATTAATGGAAAAGAATAGGAAGTACCAAATTTGACCCCTACTTACATAGAAAACTGATTTTTAACAAAGGTACAAAGGCAATGCAGTGGAGAAAGGATAGTCTTTTCAACAGTTGGTGCTGGAACAATTAGATATCCATGTGCCAAAAAATGAACTTAAATTCATAGCTGACACCCTATATAAAAACTATCTCAAAGTGGATCATAAAATATAACATAAAACCTAAAACTACAAAATTTCTAGAAGAAAACATAGGAGAAGATCTTTGTGACTTTAGGTTAGGTAAAGATTTCTCAGTTAAGACACCAAAAGCATGATCCATAATAGAAAAAAAATGATAAGCTGGACTTCATCAAAATTAAAAGCTACTCTTTAGAAGACACTTAAGAGAATGAAAAGACAAACCCAAGACTGGGAGAAAGGATTCTCAAAGCGTATATCTGATAAAGGACTTGTGTCCAAAATATAATAATGACCCAAGGAAAATGGACCAAGTATTTGAACAGTCTCTTCACCAAAGAGTGTATATGGATGACAAATAAGTACATGGAAAGATGCGTAAGGGAAATGCAGGTTAAGACCACGGTGTGCTAATACTGCACCCCCATTAGAATGACTAAAACGAAAGACTGACCATGCCAAGTATGGCTAAGGATGTGGAGCAACTGGAATTTTCATACCCTCCTTGGTGGGAACCTAAATGCTGCAATGGCTGTGGAAAACAGCTTGGCAGTTTCTTAAAGCTTAAATGTACACCTGCTATATGATTCAGCCATTCCATTCCTAGGTATTTACCAAAGAGAAGTGAAAACATATGTTCATGCAAAAACTTGTGCATGAATGTTCAGAGCAGCTTTAAATATAGTAGCCCCAAAGGGTAAACAAGCCAAATATCCATCAACATGTGAATACTTAAACAGATTGTGAGTTATCCTTACAGTGGAATAGTACTCAGGGATAAAAAGGAATGAACCAATAATAGAAATGAATCTCAAAATAATTATGCTGAGGAAAGAAGTCAGACCAAAGACAGCATATGTTGCATGTATTCCATTTATATGAAATTCTAGAAAGTACAAATTAACCTACAGTGCCAGCAAACAGATTAAGAGCTGGGGGCAGGGGAGCAACCTAGACCAGAGGGAAGCGGGAACTTTGGAGGATGATGGTTATGTTCACTCTCTTGTTTGTGGTGTTGGTTTCAGGGATGTATACCTATGTTAAGATTTGTCAAATTATACCCTTTAAATATATGCAGTTTATTACTTATCAATTACACCTCTGTAAACAATATCCAACTTTAAAAAAAGACTCCTCCACAAGGTTGTTCCAGTTATATGTAAAATGCAATAAATTCTTTAGGAGAAAAATTTCTTCAACAAATAAATAGCAAGCAAGAAAGAGTAATTGGAAGTTGTATAATTCAACAGAGATTTAAGAGACATATAAACCACATACCATGTATGGACCTTATTTGAATCCTAATACAAACAAATCCAAATCAACCATAAAATGATATTCATGAGGGAACTGGGGAAATTTGAAGACTGACTGGGTGTTAGATGGTATTAAAGAATTATTATTTAATTTTTAAGGCCAATAATGGTATTGCTATTGTGTTAAAATAAAACATGTCCTTATCTCTTAGGAAAAATGTTTGTTCCCTTGGTCTAGCAGGGGAAAAAGTGGTGCATTCCCAATGTATCTTAGAATAGTGTGCAGAATTAAAGTTATTTTCAGGGTATATACCTTCTGCTTGGCTTGATATAAACATCTGCTTGACTCTTAGCCATGGAGTGGCTTTTCCTGACAACCGTGATTCATCAGAAAAGCCCCCAGCTTCACAGCTTGTCTTTGTGGTGAGGTTTTGCAGGGGGCAGGGCCTGTGCTCTGCTTTACAGAAAGTGCTACTTCTCAGACAGCTACATCTTTGCACTGTATTGGAGACTTAAGACGCTTGATGTTGTACTTACAGGCCTTCCTTTAGCCTCAGGGGTAGACTTTGGCATGGGCCAGTGAGGTTTCAGAGAGTACTCCTGGTCCCCAAAGGTTATGGTAGCCACAGAATGCATAGATAATTGATCATATTGGATATACATTTATATTATATATGATTTCTATCACTTGGGTCACACATGACCTCAGTCACCCTCTTGTCTTCATTTTTAATCTTCCCTCTATGGAAAGTACTTGGTCATTTTTGAAAGTCCAGAACGGACTCTTCTGCCTGTATCTTTGAATGTCATACATTGGGTTTCCACCTTTCAATATTCCACACATATTTACTGCATCTTCTCCAAGCCAGGCACCGTTGCTGGAAATAGAGTTGATTAAATTGCATTCCCTGCCCAGAAAGAGTGCACAGCGTAGGGCCTACTGCATGGTAGAGCAGGTGATTGTGGCACTAGGTGCAGAGGAGGAGCATCTTCCACCTGGAGTTGGGAGAAAGCTCCTTGGAAGAGGTCACACCCAAGACTTGAAGACGTAAAAGACTTAGCCAGGCACAGTTGAGGAGGCAGTATAGGCAAAGACAGCAGTATTGATAAAACCCAGAGACAGAAGAGAATCACATTCCAGTGTATGCAAGAAAGGTGAGGATGATGAGGTAGGGAAGACCCAGTTGTGGAGATGGGGAGTTTCTTGCCATCATGAGGGGCGTGTGATGTGCATTTTTCTTCTCTGCACAGTCAGACATCATCCACTCCTACCCACAGCCCTAGATGCTGGCCACAGCCTCGTCAGCCAGCAGGTCTGTGCACTGAGCCATAACCCGACCCGTTGTCTCTCCAGTGACACACACTTAAATAGTGCCTTTACTCTCCATCTGAATCAAGTCACGATTAAGGCCAAATGAAAATTTGGCCCCAATCTTTCTTTTTTCATGAAGAAAACTAAATCTCACTTCTGTTGGTATATTTTCATTAAAACAACTCACAATTTTAATTCAATGTTGCATGCATATAAA
This sequence comes from Mirza zaza, assembly GCA_008750895.1. Classification (NCBI taxonomy): domain Eukaryota; kingdom Metazoa; phylum Chordata; class Mammalia; order Primates; family Cheirogaleidae; genus Mirza; species Mirza zaza. The sequence continues at coordinate 1,592 of VSMD01027179.1, read as the reverse complement.
TTGAATTAAGCCAGCCGAAGCAATTTGTTTACTGCCTTTAAATAGAAATTAATAGTGTCTTCCCAGTTTGCTATGGCAGCTCTACCTTCTGTTTTGCTTTGAACTCTTTCCCCTCCCATAAGTATCCCTTCTGCAGTCTGTAATCGTCCTTCCTTCCTTCCTTTATTTCTTCCTTTGTCTCCTGAAATAACAACATAACCTTGAAAATTGACAGAGGCACTATAATATATCAAAACTTTTAACTATCTTTAGTCCTGTGATAACACACGTCTTTATAATGAAAAAGTATATATTAGATAAAAAGAAATCCACATCTATAGATTTTCATTGTTTTAATAATACACTGTCAAAGTCATACATGCTCAAGGGATAAAATGTTGAACCCATCTATTTTTTCACACTCCTTTACTTTTAAGAATGTTTGAGCATAAGACATGGGCTGGTACAAATGTGCAATATCTGTGGATTTTCTGTACTTTACAGCGTGGTCTTTTAATCACAGGCACATCCTTGCCTTGCATCACGTGCTGTGCGGCTCTCACAGGAGATTACCAAAGGCTAGGTGGATGAATTTGTGTAGTGGGTGTGGACGGTTTTAAAAAGTTTGTTTGTGATTTTTATTCTTATTTTGCTGATTTTTGACAGAAATGATTCAGCTCAACATATGACTAGTCAATAGCTTCAGACATACCTAAAGTATTAGTTGACTGTATTAGGAATTTGAGCCTGCATTTCTCTTAAGACATATAGGATGTATTCCCGGTTGTAAATGCTTGTTTTCCTAACATGTAAGTAAATTTCCCAACAAACTTCCTAATGGAGGTTAAATTAAATTTAAATTCTGTTTTGTGTTCTTTAGACAGTTATTTCTAGTCAATATAATTTGGCTGTTGGCCTGTATTTCGACAATAGTCAACTTGTATTTTTCTTTATCAAAATTTGTCAGTTTAAGTTCTACTTACTCATTTAACAACTATTTAGCGCCTATTCATTTTATGTATTTAACAAACACTTATATCATCCTTACTGTTTACCAGGTAGCATTCTAAGTGCATTATGTGAATTCATTGAATCTTCATAACAACCCTATGAGGTGGGCACTGTTACTCTGCCTGTCTTGCAGATGAGGAAGCTGAGGCTAAGGCTCAGAGAGATTTAGTAACCTGCCTGAGATCACACAGCTAGGAAATTGTAGAGCCAGTCCGCCTCAGAGTCCATGCTCACAACCACGAGGCCAGGCTGCCTCCACTCATTCCATAGGTCTCTTGTTGAACAACTCTCTGTGCTGGGTGCTGTGCCAGATGCAAGGACACATGGGAATAGAAGGAGCCCCTGTGCTCATTGAAAGGACAGACACCAATCAAATCCCACAGAGGCAAAAATGACCAACGTGGTATATGTCACTAAGGGGACACTCCCGATGCCATCAATGTGAACAGCGTGGCGATCTGACATAGGCAGAGAGTCCAAGGAAGGCGTTTTTGAGAATGTTAAGGACTGAATTGGAGAAGGACAAGGAAGCCCTTCTTGTATTGAAGGTGAGGTTGGCTGGGGTCAAGGGATACAGGGAAAGAGCATGTGCAAAGGCCCTG